>CM076570.1:754194954-754466471 GCA_034641835.2 Pinus albicaulis | reverse complement strand
TAGGTTAAGAAGGAAGAAGGGTTGCTGGGGGTTTGGACCCCATGGGATCTACTTCAACCGTAGGACCTACGGGTAACTTCCTCGATCTAATCTATTTAATTTTTCATGAACATGTATGGTTGTGTGAGTCCTTCTTAAGTAGCATGCCCTGCTCTGTGGAGGTTTAAACCCAACAAGCCTCTAGGGTGATTTTCCCCGAAACACCTAGTGAATCTGTAGAATACAGGAGAATAAAAATTGTAATATGATCATATGTCTACCAAGAGGCAGTGGGTACTTTCTACTAGTGGGTGCTAGAAAAACACATCAGGGAATTGATGCTTCCTACTATCAGGTTCCAGCAAAAAAAATAAGGGTTGGTCCTCCTTTCAGATAGTGTTGATAAATTAGGGAGAGTTTGCTTCCTTTTGGTTGGTGCCAGAGAACATATTGTAACAAAAAGTGAAATATTTCCTTTAAAAGAAGGAATTAATGAGAATATTGGTGGTACATCTAGTGTCTTATATGTTGCACATGTGTATGCTAATTTATAGTGTTATTGTATGATTAATGTATTTATTTATAATGTTGCCTACATAAATTATTGATAAATAAATTGGAAAGTATAATTGGAAATAGTTGTTTACTTTGCTCATAATATTGTTTCACCTCCCCCCACCGCCCACTAAGTATTATCTTGGTTTCTAACAAATCCCTATTGGAGGACATGGCCATGTTTTAGGGATTTAATGGAGGAAATGAGATCCTAAACAAGAGGATGATTCCACAAACTAACCCGTGGGACATGCTGATAGATTCAACATGCAAGAGGAGTCAGGGTGGGAAAAAAATCACATAGGCAGCATTATGCAAGGGGGGTATGAAACATGGAGATTACGCACAAGGAAAATAAGAGGATACAAGTGTTTCCATTACCTATGCATTCTTGTATGCATTTGAGGCTTACAATAGTGTGTGGACTCCATGTGCTTCGCAAGACCCTTTAATATGTCAATTTTCTTGTGAGGCCTAGGAATGCTTGTGTGTTGGTTATAAAAGATATTTCAGTGGAGAAGAGATGCTTTGGTGATATCCAAGTGTGGGGCTTACAGGTTGATAATTTCCAAGGTTGTGGTTGTGTTACCATGGCTGATAAAACTACTTGAGACTCGTTGGTTGAGAATTTACTAAAAGGTTGAGGCACCCTAGAGCTAGTGGGCTAATAACACTTGGTATAGCCTTTGGGGGGTTGAGAACACAGGTGTGAGCACCATTGATAAGTTATTAGAAAGTGTATTATTATTCCTATAAAAAAAATTTATTTGATAAACCACATTTTTATTTTTACATATCTCTCTCCAAGATTGAATTGAGACTCTTTAAGCTTTGCATGAACCCTTTTTTTGTCTTTTTGTTGGGTTAAAATCCTATGTGCCGTACTAGCTATGAGTTGTTGAGAACACCTAAGAAACAAGCTTTGTTGATTTCATGTGAGCGAATGGTTGAGAGCACCTGAGCAATATGCCTCCTCAAACTCTAAATATAACTTGGGTATGGTTGGATGCAAGAAAGTATACTTGTGTAGTAAATCTATGGTTAGGTGGAGAGCTAAAGTCCCACTCTCAATTTCCAACCTTTTACTTCATAATATAAGTTACTTATTTGTGTCATTGTGCATATTAATTAAATGTGAATTCCTATTGTTTTTGTTCACTTTTATGTCCAATGATAAGGAATGTATGTTCCTGTGTATCTTGATAATAAATGCTTCTTCCTGTGTAAAGTGATGAATAATACATGTTCTCATGATATGGATAATTGGATGCTTGTTCATTACTGTTGTGTGAGATATGTGTGGAATCACTGTCTCACTAGTGAATTTCCTTGTATAGAATGACGGGTATCATATAATTGTGTTATTGAGCTACATAATGGATATTTTTGTGTGTGTGTGTAAATCTTGGTAGGGATAGATCGTGGTTGATAAGTAAGTATCATGTAATGGAAAGTAATATGTATAATAAGTTTCCTTTATTGATTTTTAAACAGACCATAGATGATCAGTTTACATCGAAAGAGATTGTGGAAGAAAAGGGAAGATAATCTACTAGGGGGGAGTAGAAATCCAGTTTATCTTTGTTGAAAAGAAGAGGATGGAATCAAAGTGAATCTAAAAGAGTTATATGCATTCTAAAAATAAGAAATATATAAATCAGTGCATCTAAATGTTTGATATATCATAGTCTAAGTTGAAGAGTTGATTCATCATCATTTCATGTTATAGGAAGAAAGTAAGCTACAACATAGGACTCAAGTAATAAAAAGATATGAAATCAAAATTAGTTTCACACAAATAGATAACAAGTATAAGCAAGGAAGACAGATAGTAGGAGAATACTGCATAGATTCAAGGGGATTTTCACTTTCAATGGCATCATCCAATTGGTCTCATTGGTAAAATTGGTGTCGATATTATCATTCCTTATCTATAGTATCTTAATCTCAAGAGGGAGAAAGGATATGGTGAAGATGGTTGTTTTCCCTAGGAAAGTGAGAATATTCTCACAAACAGTAGCAGTATAAGTTGTACCATTTGCAGGACAAATATCAATACAAATTTGTGTTGGTAGAGGAAAGATAATTAGTCATTCACTGCTCACAAGTAAAAAGTATGCAACATCGGTGATAACTAAGCAGTTGGTTATATCCTTGTAGGAGAATTTTTTGTCAGCAACCATTAAGTATCAAGAACTAGATGAAGATTCAAAAGAGATATTATATGTTCAGGGAGAAAATATCATATATATCCAGCACTCTAGAGAATTTCAACAGATACAAGAAACCACATATAAATTTGTTCTTGATTGCAAGCATATTTATCCCTTGACATTGATGTCAAATATGGAAATATTATCCTCCTTTAAAAATTGGAAAAGATATCTAATAGCAGAAGGTATGTCTATTGATGTTTGGCTTACAGATGTGTTATGCAGAATTATGGATTACGTATATAACATTCTTACCTAGATGTAGTTCTCATCTAGAAAAACGGGTTAAAGACTTTGTAACTACTTTTCCTAACTATAAATAGACACACAGAACAGATCAAAGAACTTAATTTGAGTCCAATCGCTTCCTATTCTCCTTCTCTCGCTCTTGCTGTAGCTTCAAATATGAGATAATTCGCCAAAATATTCTCTGAAAAGATGAACACTAAACAGAAAAAGGTAGCAATAATACATATGTCTATTCAAGTTATTTAGTTAAATCAATAAAACATGAACCATATGCATCAAATAAGAATTCATAATATGAAATACATGAGCTTATACAGATACATATGTGAGAAAGTAAGAAAACATATTTATTAATGGATAGAAGGGGAGGTTACAACCCAGTTATTGATTTCGTATCACCATCTCCAATAGCATCCCAACCTCATCACAATGCACATATCTCCAGTAGAATGTCACTCAAATCAATTCCTCAATTTAAATTCCACCAACATTTCTCTACTCAAATTCTTCCTTCTCAAACACTAATATCTGTGCTCAATTTATAGAGGATTTGAAGAAGTTTTACAATCAATGACTTTCCAATAATAGGCAAGACATGTTCCCAGTCTCAGAGGTATCAAATGGACACATGGATTCAAAATTTGACACATGTGAACTCTTCTAGAAGGCACTGGCCAAGTGGAGATTCCGGAACAATGAGAATTTCACTCCCAATGTGACCAATGCACCCTTGAGTGTCGGGAAGTGCTTTGCAAAGCACCCTTGAATGGGGTTACTTGCATATGCAATTCACTTAGTCCCTTTAGAGGTAGCGTTGGTGAGCTCTCACGTGATATATTATAAACTTCAAATCTTGGAAACCTTTGCAGATGAAAGTCATGGATGATTTGTCTTGTTCTTTGTCTTAAGGCATATAACAACTGAAATGATAGGGGATGATAGACACTATTCATTGGTTCTAGAGATGATGTCCAGTTAACCAGGTCATTGGGAATGGTGCCCAAATTGACCTATAACAAGGTGCTTTTAGGAAAGTAATTATAATTGTAGTTAAGAATAGATGAAAGAGTGGTATGTGGATAGATTTTAGATATCAATTATCAAGGAGAGAAACAGATGTTTCGCTTTTCCATTGATGTCAAAGGGGGTTAAATAAACACAAACATTGCATAAATTTGCAGAAAGAGGGAGAAATCATCAAAAAAATGCAACATTGAAAGAGATATTTGGAGAAACCATTGGTATATTTTTTGATAAAAGTAAAGGTGCTTCTTGAGAATAAAAGGGAGAATAAAAAAATTAACAAAGTGGTGTTTATTACCATGTTTCCATCAATGAATCTTACATGATTATATTCCATGGTTGGTAGCAATTCTTAGTGTTTTAATCAATGTCAAAAGAGTTGGAATTTATGTCAAAGGTGTTTTCATTGAATGGAAAATATTAGTGATGTCAAATTTGGTTTCGTGAATACTTTCAGAAAGTGTTGTCAAAGGATATCAAACAATGTTATCATTAATTATTAAGGTCAAGATTGGAGTGTATGTTTGGAGATTTTTTTACCACAGAAGATTAGATAAAATGCTCCTGTAAAGTGCATATTTTTATAGCCCTATGAAAAACCTTTCCAGTAGTATATGGCACTTATAAAAAATCCAAAGGATAAACGAGTTAAGAAATTTTAAATTTAATGTAGTTTGTGTTGAAAAGTTAGCTAAGGCAAAGAAGTTCGGTCCATTTGGGCCTTGAACCCATGAACCAAGATGAGACCTAGTTTTGGCCTTTAGGTCTTTGAGCCTTTTGGGAAGTAGATAGGAGTGTGTAGCTAAACATATCGAACCCTTGAAATAGTGTGGGACCCAATTCGTTCTCATTCGGTTGTTCAGGTTTATAAAGTATTTAGGGGTGCAAGTGGAATCTTGAACCCAAACCGTAGCCGAAAATTTTAAACTCCAAGTTTTTTTAATATTTTAATGTATTTTGGTGTTCATCCTCAAGAAAATTTTATAAATGGAATTTTTTTTTTTAACCAAACCCTAATATCATTATGTCATATGAGATGACATGGAATAGAGAAAAATGGTGGAATTCTATTGGGTTAGGAAGATAATGCAAAAGCTAGGGTGGTAATCTATGTGGCATGTTGACATTAGCAATAAATCATCATGATGTCAGCAAATGACACGGCACGTTACATATGGGTGACAGGTGGTAGGAATATTTGGATTTTTTGAGTAACCAAGTGGGCCAAATCTAGATGACATGTGGCACCACCCAGGAGGTGCCATGTAGCCCAATTGACGTTAGCAACAACAGCTGGTAGATGATTTGGTTGTATAATGGATGATGTGGCAACTTCTCAAGAATTATGCCACGTGGATGTGTGTTTAAACAATTTCATGTGTTATATTTTTTATGGAAAAGGTGTGTGTCATGGCAGTGGGCCCATTTTCATCTTTAGGCCTTTGAGATTTCGGGTCATTTGTGCAATAGGCATGAAACAAGGCTTAGGTACCACAAGTGTTAGGAATTTTGTAGAGAAACTGGGAAGTGAGGAAGGTTTCAACATGAATAAGGATGTTTAGCCCCTGAAATAATGAGTCAAGGTCATAACCTTTGGTTCTATAGGAATAGGGCTACAGATCAAGCACTTGAGGAATTTAGCGATTTGCAAGTAAATTTGACTAAATAATTAGTGAATTATTCCATATTTGGCAGTACATTAAAGTTAATGATGCATTTAATAAAATAAAGTGGTGCATATAGATTAGATGGATTATTTGGTATTTTGTGCCATATCAAGTCCTTCACTAAAGTTGGAGAAGCTCCGCTAAAACCTGTAATAAACTAGAATTGAATTTAAACAACAGTATAACATTAAGATTCTTTCCAGAACATCATGCAAGGTATAAATGAAGAAAATTAAATAAATATAAATTCAAATATCAGAGACATAAAACTGAAGGCAGACCTAATGCCTAAATGTATTGTATTCCTCACTCACAAAATAATGTTAATGATACAAATATAAATACATGAGGATAATGTCTCAAGATAGTGTGTTTATCTCAATCACTTTGTTTGAGTGAATATATCAACCACACACTAATCTAGGAGCCTAACTATTAGGAGAGAATATTTCAACTAACTAGACCTAAGAAAACTCCCTAACTTTGAGGAACTAACCAATTCTAGAAAAGGAGGAATAAATCCAACTTTTATGATTTTAATTATTTTTAATATTTTGGACTTATTATTTTCTTATGAGAGTGTGAGGCTAACAATTCCCCCCTCAATCATAACTCCAAATTAAGAACCTGCAACCATATCCAGGTCCTCATGCTAAAACTAGTGAGTTGATCCTCAATGAAAAAATTGTCTGATGAATCGCCAAAACAGGGTTCTAAAAACACCAATCTGAACAGAACATAAATTAGCTATACGTCTGATACATATCTAAAAGTTTCTTTAAAACTCCATTAAATTCCAAGTTTTAATGCAAAATAATCTCTCTGTCATTTTCTCTCAAACAACATCTTAATCACTTGTCCACTGACAAAATGTCGATAATGCCCGCTAGTGAATTTGTTGATGATGTCGAAACTGCCTAGTGGCTAGTTTGATGATGACTGCCCACTAGTTGCTTTGATGTTGACTTCCCATTGGCTACTTTGATGATGGCCACCCACTAGCTGCTTCGATGTTTATCGCTCACTGGCTGCTTTGACCTTGACTACCCACTAGTTGATTTTGTTTGTTGATGTTGACCGCCCACTAGTTGATTTTGTTTGTTGATGCTGACTGCCCACTTGCTGCTTTGTTGATTCTATCAAAATTTCCAGTCTAAAAACCAACATCAATTCCATTATCATTTCCCCCCTTTTTTAGCTGAAAGGAGAGAAAATCATCTACATTTTATTATTGAACTCCCCCCTTAAGGTGTAGGAGATTTTCACTGTTGTACTCCCTGTTTCAGGTGCACAAGAGTACCATATTCATTTGATTGTTGGCTGCAATAGGTGAGATTGAATTATGTGGTAAACCTTATACGATCATTCGATTGTTGACAGCCATTTCCAAGGATCAATCCATGCATAATTGATCTTCAATCTGGATGGTTGGTTTTTTTTGCAACATTTCTTTGATGAGTAATTCTGCTTGCCACAACATTGGCAAGGGTGGAGATTAAAACAACAATCTTCCATATGACCTGTTCTTTGAAAATGTTTTCATTTGAGTTTTTCTTAAACTTTATCATGGCTTTTTTATGTTACTTGATCAAGAAACCATGCACTGATGAACTTGATTGGCTTTGAATAATCTGGTATATGCAAGTTGTTGCCATGTTTTTCATATCCTAAGCCACGTTGATTTTTGTTGCATTGGATTTCTTCCCATGGCTTGATGATTGGATTGGAAGAAGAAAGTTTAACTTTATCATGGACAACTTCTACACCTGAAGTTTTATGCCTGAGTGGCTTAAAATCATCTTTATCTACATTTGCATGGTTGAATGGCTCAGAAACATGACTCTTCTATTGCAACTCATCTCGTTGTAGTTGTGACTCTAGTTGAAGAAACTCAATTCTCATGTGTCTGATGTAGTGAATTTTAATATCAAGAAGAGTCACTTTGATCATTTTCACCATGTCTTCAACATAGGATCAGACTGTTATGAACTTGTAATAACTAAATTTTTTTCTCTATGTGAACTTGTTCGCTTTATGCTTGCTTAATTTCCTCTTGAATGTTAAGCTTGCTTGAAATTGTGTTACCAATGGAATTCTTGAACTCAAACTCGCCTTATTTCATGATCAATTTATTTTTCTTCAATCAATTTCAAGCTCGCTTGATGTCTTGAACTTGCTCACTTGCACTTCACACCCGCTTGAACTCACTCACTTAATTTAGCTTATTTTCAAAATAAGGGTGTTGAATACTATCGAAAATGCACCCAAGATAATTCTTATAATGATTTGATGACAATTTCAAATGAATTTGATGACTCAGTTAAAATTAATTGAATCACTTGACTTAATTGACCCCCTATCAATTCAAAACTTGGGTGTCAAGTTCAACCGAGAATGCACCCTTATAATTCAACTCAATTTTATTTGAATTTGATTATAAGTTAACTTACAAAAAATAAGGTTATTTTCAAGTTACACAAATACCAATTTTTGTTGATGTCATTGAATGTTTATGTGGATGACCTCTTTATTATCTTGATTTTTTCAATTGTGTGTGCTTTTCTTGTTTATGCTTGATCATCCTTCCTTGAATGTTCTTTGCAACTACTTATTTACAGGTGCTTTAATTTATGTGTTTTCTTTCATTCACTTGCTTTGAACTTCATGTGTGTGTTATATGAGAGAACTGTAGTGTCAAAACTAGACACAAAACATGCACAATATTTCACTACAAAAGGTGTACATAATATCCCCTTATTCAGATTTCGGGTGGATCTAGGGCACTTCAACACCACAAAATAATATATATTTTTTATTAAATATTGAATTACATCAACCCTCAACTTCACAACATTGTCTTTGAAACTTCTCAAGCAATGATAATGCCACACTCGCAAACTCTTGAAGTAATTTGTCTTTAAAGCTTAATGTACATTGACTCAACTAGTAAAAGGATTTATCAAACCTCCTAGAAGTAAAAACTTTACTTCAAAATACAACAATGAGATTACCCTTAAAAAAAAAATTCACTTATCACTCCATATTACAAAAAGAAAAAATACACCTTATCTCTCCACCAGTTTATCTCAATATTAAATATTCAAATGGGTCTATATCAAATATGTCTTAGATTGAGAACTAAAGACAAGGTCCTCGCACCCAAACAACCAAAATCTCAATTTAAATGGTTCTATTCAATTACCTAAGCTTCTAAATGTTATACCAACTATGCAATATGAAATTACTCAATATCAATCCTGATAAATTAACTATGCACCAATCTCTAAATAGGAGTGATTATGATTTTCTATGTAAAGAAAATTTGAAGGACCAACCTTTATCTCAAGAGTATGTAACAACTTGATGGATAGTTTAGAAAACACGAATTACTTTACAGTAGAAATTAAATGAATCAATATGAGACTGACTTCCATGATTTGATCCATTCCTCCATCATGGAGCCAATTTTCCCAAAGATAGGATTCGCATTCTTGAGGTTCTCGTTGACTCTTTTTACCGATTTTCACAAAATAATCTTCCATTGTGAGGGCAGAGTGAGGCAAGCGAACTATTTCTAAAAATGGCACAATATCCTCAAGCCACTCAACACCTTGTACACACAATTCAACTTCAATAGTGATCTCATCTCTTTAATTGATTCATGGTGGTGATGCACCAATTCTCTGTGATTCTCCTGGATTTTGAAGAAGTCGGGGAGTGCACTTGTTCTTCTTTATTTTACCTTTTATTTTTCAATGCCTCACTTCGCTCATTGAAATGCAACTTCAATCTCTCAATTCCTAAGTTCGCTCATTGAAATGAATTTGTGATTAACGAAGAAATATCAATAATAATTATAGTGTCTAGGCCTCATGACAACCCTGGATCGTTGGTTAAAGATCACATTGTTTCATCTGAGTTATTTAAATTCCTCCTCCACAACCGCAACTACTAAACATGTAATGTAATAAACATCGGCTCATGAATGTATTTCATGAGTGAATCCCCTTAATTTTTTTGCATGAAATCACTGTAGGCAACTTCAATACAAAATACATTCAGCTTTTCATCCTTGAAACAAGTATGTGGAATTTCTATTTGAGGCCAGTGCACAAAAGTCTGGAATTTTATAATGAATCTAAGGCTGCTCTGAGGAAGTGTGCACCAAGCATATATTTCAAGCCAAATCCTACGCATAAGTAACACGAGTTATGGATTTGACTTGGTTATTAAGGCCAGATCTGTAGTTCATCTAGCATATATTTGTAAAACGTAATATTACTTCATTTTTTAATTGTTGCAGTCCTAGAAGTTCATATTATTTGAAGCAGTAAGGATTTATCTGGAATTTTAAGTAGCCCTATTTGTGTATCCTTATGCAATAGCACATTCAATAAACATGGTCATATAAAATTGTAACATACTTACAGGGAAGTTGGTTGCTCAAGAAAATTTATGTGCATTGGGATAAATTTTCCTTATCTCATAAACAACGTACAACCTTCTTCACTGTAGTGACTTTTGACCTTGATGAATCACAAAGGAAATTGTGATGTGCCTTTGATGAAATTCTTAATAGTAAGGTGAAGTTGGATGAGTATATTTCACTAGTATGTTTACTCAAATTCCTTAAACCAAATGCAATCATAACTAAAACTTCATCTGATGTTGAATGATTCTTCACCAAGCTCATCGAAAAAAAGGATGATCCTACATCTCACAATATTTTCGTTAAGGACATTGGAATCACTTGTTATCACTAAAAAAAAAAATTTAAAACATGGAATGTCAACTCTGTTTTGACTATGATCTAAATAGTTTTGAAGACATTTTAGTATGGTCAAGGGTATATCATAGTTTTGGAGGTTAGTGTTCACCATCAAAATTCAAAAAGTCTTTTTAGGTTCATTCCATAGTTTAAAAGTTCACGTTTTTCATCTAAAGGACATCTAAGTAGGTTTTAGGTTGATTTTCTGCAATTAGCTACAAATCCACAGTTTCGTAGCGCCGTTAGTTCAAAAAATGAGTTTTGCACTACGAAAGCACTGCTACTTTCGTAGCGCAAATTGCAAAATTTACACTATGAGTGCTACGAAAGCACGGTTTCATAGCTATCGTGTCAAATAAGCTGGGATTTTTTAGTTCCAGTTGGGGAATGACATGATAGGAGTATGGTGATTCAGTTAATTAATAGATTTGTTGTACCCACTTTTCCTATAGTCATCATATTCATGATAAGGTATCAATTAAACATCATTTTGTCATGAAGTGGCATCTCTAATTCAATTTTTTTTTCCTAATTGATTCATTCATGTTTCATTCACCTTCACATATGTTATCCAAGCTCTAAAACTGTGAGGATAAGTTTATGGTTGTTCTATCCAAAGAAAAATTTCATCAAATCAAGCGAGGTTGTTCATCTGGTCAAGAGAGGCTGCTTTACAGGTTTTAAAGAAACCAATAGTTTTTCTATAGGGAACATGGAAGAGGAAAAGAAGATACATAGAGAGGGACATTGTCTAAGGTATGAACCTAAGAATTCAAATGCTGTTATGGAGGATCAAATGGTAATGGAGGCTTTTAGCAAGGCTGGCTATCTCAAATTTTGTGAAAAGCTACAGGGTTGCCACACTCAAGTGTCCAAAGAGTTTGCTCTACATTTCAATGGAACCACTACCAAAGTTGGAATGATAAACATTCCAGCGACACCTGAGATCATAGCTGTTGTGACAGAGATACCAAGGGGACATCAATCTTGGTTTAAAGGTTTTAGGTTTGACATGGAGCCATGCAAGGAGTTTATGAAACCTAAATTTGTAGATATTGACTTGAACAATGCAATACCTAGGAGTTGTATCAAGGATAACTATGAAAAGATACTATTCAAAATCAAAAGATATTTCACATGTGAAGGCAGGTACCATAAAGTATACACTTATCATTTTAAACTGTTGTTGCATTTCAAAGGAATGATATCATTAGATTTACCATTTTATTTGCATATAAGCCTTTCCAAAATGGCTGACAAAGTCCAAGCTAAATCTGATGGTTGTGAAATATCTCTGTTTCATCATGGTTTGATTAAGTTACTGGTTTTAAATGAGCTACAGAAAATAAATAGAGATTGGTCTTCATTTTTATTTATGAGTGGATTTGAAATGGAAGCCCTAACCCCAACTAGAAACCCTAAGATCAAGGGAAATCCTTCACCACCAGTAGTAGAATCCAGTCAGCCAATGGTTACCAAAGATAAGAGGTTTGTGAAGTTGAAACCAAGGAAACAGGTTGAATATAGAATTGAGAAAGAATCATTTATTTTTGCAAAAACCCCATCACCTGCAAAACAGAAAGTAGAAAAGGTCAAAGAAATAAAACAAAAAACAAGTGGCCAGTAAGCAGGAGAGTCAGAGAAAGACAAGAAGTCAAGTATCAGCATCAAAGGGAAAAGCAGTTGTTTCAAGGACAGAGGATAGTCCAATGATGAAAGGAAACTTGGATGATATACTGCATGCAATATACATAGAATAATCACCCATTGTGCAGGCATATTTCATTGAAGTGAATGAACCTAAACAGAGAAAAATCAAATCAGCAAAGAAATTGGATTTTGAAGGTGAGAATGCAGCTTTTTTTTTTCAAGCTAGGAAACCTCTAACCAGATATGAAAAGAAACTCCAAGAAAGCAGTAAATATTTCAAAGTGAATATTGAAGCAGCCAAAGCCCCTAAAAAGGTGATTGATCTCTCATCTCCTACGGTGGAGCATGTAGTCAACAAGGTAGAGAAGGGAAAAGAACACATGTCAGAGTGTCAACTGTTGAAAGAAAGGTTGAAGCTAGAAAATCAAGAAATGGAAATGATGATAAAGAGGGAAAGATAGCACAACATTGAAAATAAATTTTTCAAGACGTTGAAGGTTGTTTTTTAAGGTCAAACAGTTGCTAGGTCAGAGATCCCAAGCAGTGCCCAGCAGTTCTTTACATGGACAGTTCCAGCTATTAAAGAAGCAAGGTTTGTTAGAGTGATCAACACTCATTTTAAAGCAAGTAACAAGAAGCTAAGAAGCCAATTGAATTATTTGGAGCTACAATTAAACTAGTCTCAAGATGAAATAAAGAGCAGAGGTACAAAATGACAAATTCAAAACAAACTCTAAATGGAAAATGAGGATCAAATTTTGTGAAGATTATGTTTTTAGTTCAAATATCTGATGGTTTTGATGAAGCCAATGATTTTTTGAAGCTATGGTGCCTTTTTGTTTTAAAATTTTGTGAAAGTTTGGTTAAAACTGCTTGCACAATAGTTTCGTAGCGCCTGTAGTGCAAAAAGGGTGAAAAGCACTACGAAACGTTTGTAGCAGCTTTTTCACCCTTTTTCTTATCAAATTTTGGAGGGAAGACCAAGAATTTTGATTTGAAATTCCTAAGGGAAATATATCAAGTGATTATCAAAGTAAATTTGAAGGAAAGGAAGTTAAAGTTTGAAGGAAAATGGTAAAAAAGACCGTGCTACGAAACTGTGCTGCTTTCATAGCGCAGATCTATTTTCATGGTTTTGAGAAATTCAAGGTGGTTTCGCACAGCTGGCATGAAGTGTTGGGAAAAATACTGAGAGGGGGGGGTGAATCAGTATTTAGGACTTAATCAAAACTTTTTACTTTTCCATTCACTAAAACCCATACGCTACTTTGCTGAAGCTAACTAGCGTATACACGCGGATATCCTTCATAAAACTCGCGTATACACAGAGATCTTGTTATGCCATTAATTCTTCACTTATATCATTCCATCATTCATTCATTAGATGTTCAATAAACTGTAAACATGTGCAGTAAGAATAGAATAAATCATCACACATAAGCAACACACATGAAAACCAGGATTTTATGTGGAAACCCAAGTCGAGAGAAAACCACCGCTGTCGTTGTCTCAGCCTTCAATATTTTATTATAGAGAAAACATCTTACAACATATGTGCTGGCGCAGCCTCCTACTAGCATGTAGGCACCCACCTGCGCTTGTTTACCAGCCTCTCCTAGAAGGGAGCTACGACCCCCTGCTCTCGTTTACCAGCCTCTCTTGGAAGGGAGCTATGACCCCCTGCTCTCGTTTACCAGCCTCACCTGGAAGGGAGATACAACCCCCTGACTAAAGGCTACAACCCTCAGCACCACCATGGACCACGTTTCATCAATTTTCATACTGGATCCAAAAGCTTCCTTTAGAACACAACTTGCAGGCCACTTTTCATCATATTTTCAGACTGGACCCACTCCATACCTTTGAGCTCAATCATACATCATCAACAGATAGCAGTAACACAGCAGAACAGATCAAACATTTGATACTTCATACTTCAGCAAACCCTAATCTTCATACGTGCTTTCCTTTCACTGATCTTGCGTATATACGTGCCTTCGACCATACAAACCTGCGTATACTTCTGTACATATTATAGAGCTAATTTTACTGCCCATACGCACTTTCTCTTCAGCAAACCCACGTATATACGTGCTTACTCTGCGGCAAACTAGCGTATAGTTCTTCAAACATTTAGGTCATTGCAATTCTTCAGAACAGATACATCACTCAGATTTTACCCTTTACTTTAGACAAATGTTCGCCTCATCTTAGATCTAATCATTCCATAAACAGATCTAGCAGATACAAATACATTCCAGATCTAGATTCCCTTCTTCATCATTTCTTCATTGGTGCATCATACATTCAGATCTTTCATTCAACTGTAACCCTTTCCATTCAGATATGCTTCAGAGAGAAGTATTCATTCAAGCTCAGACTTCTTGCACACCTTTTCACAATGAATTTCTTCTCCTTATATAGGTTTACCCTTTATCAATACCATGAGCCAAAACCACATTACTTTCGATGGTATTCCTGGACGGGGTCACATAGACGAATCATTACTCAATACAATGGGTCAATACCATGGTGGTTACCCCTGGTTTTACATATTTAGAGCTCTTTTTCCCATACGCGACTTGGCACGTTATTTCCCACGTGCATACGCTACTTTGTCTAGACAAATCCACGTATTCCTTGAGACATACTCTGACATTCCTTCCATCATTACCTTCTGTAATCATTGTATATACATCATATTTACATCATTTAACAAGTTCATCAAGACATATTCCATCAGGGACAACTTCATCAAGTAGGTTGCCATCATCTTCATCAAGTGGGTTGCCATCAAGGACAACACTCAGCATCATATTGCCAACAATCTCCCCCTTTGGACTTGATGGCAACCACGATGGTGTTTGATCACCACAACAGATAGATACATTAAGAATACAATGACACCATTCTTGCTCTTTATTCAAACACCATGTCACTCTCCCCCTTTGACATCAAGGGCAAAGGGTGGACCAAAACCAACACAAGGTTTTTTCTCCTCTTGTAGAAGGAAGCGTTCTGCAGATCTGATGTACACTGAAGTGACCATGCTCCCCCTGAGTTCATGTTGAAACTACAAATATATTTTTCAATGAAGTACATGACTCTATGACCTTCCTATCACCAATGACTCATACTTACATCAAAGATCCATCCAAGTGGATTTACATATGAGACTCAAATACTCAACCAAGTGGGTTTACACATCTCAACTCAACTACCCAACCAAGTGGGTTTACAAATTTGACTCAGCTACCCAACCAAGTGGGTTTAAAAATTTTAACAAGTCCTTACATGACTGAATATTACAATTTTACATCATGGGTCTCAACAAGACTTTTTATCAAATTACAAGTATGAATTTTTATGACCAATACCAGAAATACCTCAAGAGAGAGATCATATTTCAGAATCATCATAATGCCAACAATGCATTATACTCAGCAAGACTAGTACTCCCCCTGAAAATGTGCATCCAAACATCCTTTCCATATGTCCAAGGCTCCTCCTTAGCTTGTGCAATCTGAATACTTTTAATAGCAAGTTATCAGCAACAATCTCTGCATGATCTGTCCGGATCTCCGAATCATAAGACTTCCATCATATCCAAAAGATATTCTTCATCAAATAAGCAATCCAATCTCATCCATAATCTTCAACATAAGAAACCATGTATCATTTCATTAGCATGAGTATAACCAAAATAGTGCTAACAGTACAATCATTAGCAGTCAGACTGATGCTCCCCCTGAACCTCTGCTCCTGATCTTCAACTGTCATCCCAATTCTCTTATCATCAATGCATACGCGACTGTGTCTGCTGGAACTCGCGTGTATATGCGGCTTTAGTTCACTGAACCCACGTATGGAAAGTGAATTATAGAAAATTTCACATTCCTCCATCTCCTCCTGAATTTGTCCTTCCTGTACCTGTCTTCTTCATGTCAGATGCTCTGTCAGCAATAATCATAACCAGATTTGCCAAATCAACCATGAGAATCATCATACATCGCTCCCCCTATGACGATACATTACTAAGCTCCATAATGTATCTCACATCACTTCTGCAGTCATTAAGAGAAGTAAGCTTCAGAAGCTGATGACTGCAGTAGGGTCAATATTCCCTACGTTTCTGACTGGTCCTCCTTCTTTTTCCAAATTTGCTTGAACTTTCTAATTGTGTGCTGAAAATTGTCCACTTTCTCAGATCTGTTCAACCTGCATTCTTTTTCTATATGTCCATACTTGTTACAAGAATAACATCTCAGGTGTCCAGAGAAATAATCATAAGAATCATAATGAGTATTTCTAATCTTCCTTCTTTTGCAATCAGCTGCTTTATGTCCATACTTGTTACATGAAAAACAATATCCCTTGAAGAAACCAGAGTACCTTTCTATGTAGGATCTGTTTGTTTGTGGCTGAAACAATCTACTTCTGCAATTGGCTGCAACATGTCCATGATTATGACATTTAAAGCATTCAACATTATTGAATGATTTCCTTTGAGAATTCATGATTGTCGGTTGACCTTTTACTTCTTTCAACACTTCAGGCTTTGCATTGATATCCTTTGAATCTTTAGCACTTCCTTGTGAACTAGATTCTCCTTTAACAGTTTCATGAAAACCAAGACCAAGTTTAACAGAAGGAGACCTTTGACTACTAAGAATATTGTCGAGAATCTTAGTACTATCTTGAAACCTCAAGAGTTTATCCTTTTCTTCTAATTTACCTTTGAGAATGTTTACCTCAACCTCCAATTTTTGGCATTGCTTCATCATGCTTTCTTCAACCCTTTTTCCTTCTTCTACTTGATCATTCAAATTTAAGATATCTTCTTTCAACCCATTTTCTTGCTCTTCAAAGATTTGTAAAAGTTCTTCATTCTTCTTATTTGATTTTTCCAGATCTGTTTTGAGCGAGATGATTTCTGCTTCACGTCCTTCCTTTTCAAATGATTGTAGAAGTTCTTAATTCTTCTTATTTGATGCTTCAAGGTCTGCTTTCAGAGAGATGATTTCTGCTTCAAGTCCTTCACTGTGATTGGTTACTTTGTCCTGCAGTCTTTGATACATTTCTATCTGTTCATTCAATCTAGAGATCACATCCTTGAGGATAGATTCCCTCCTTTTAAATTGATCCCAAAAATTACTTTCATCATTGATCTTGAGATTTTCTTCTAGACTTATACTGTTACTTTCACTATCTTCATCATTGCATGCACAAGTGAGTGGATTACAAGAACAACAATCAATACCTATTTCTTCTTCTTCATTTTCTGCTGCACATTTTTTCTGAGATATCTTCTTTTCTTGAGTAGCCTTCTTCTTTTGCTTCTTTGCCATGAGCACTAGCAGATCTTGGTCAGAATCTTCTTCATCTTCACTTGACATTTCATTATTATCTTCATTTGCATAATAACTCTTTCCCTTTTCAAATTGTTTATAAGGACATTTAGCAGCATAGTGACCCACTCTTCCACAATCAAAACATTTGAAGGGTAGCTTACCTTTGAATCTTCCAGTACCTGGTTGGAGTCTCCTTACAAAATTTGCTTCTTCTTCTTCTGATATATAACTTGATTCCTTGACAACTTCCTTTTCTTTTCCATTTGCACATGCCTTAAAAGCAGCTTCTTTGATTTGAGAGGGACCTCCTTGTCTCATTTCATAAGCAGTCAAAATACCATGTAGTTGAACAATATTAAGAGTTTGCAGATCTTGCCTTTCTTCAATAGACGACACTTTTGACTCAAATTTTGAAGTTAAAGATCTTAAGACTTTTTCCACCAGAGTAGTATCGGTTATGGTTTCACCCAAACTTCTCATACGATTTACAATATCATCTAGACGTAAAAATAAACTAGCAATACTCTCATCACTATGCATCCTTAAATTTTGATATTCAATTCGGAGAGTTTGGAGTTTTGCACTTTTTACCTTTGTATCTCCTTCATAGCTCAGAATGATTTTGTCCCATATTTATTTTGCTGAATTTAGTTGCATCACTTTGGAAAATTCTGGTTCAGACATGCTTCCTAATAAGACATTGACGGCTTTGGCATTGATTTCATATTTCTTCCTTTTTGCTGCATCAGTAGGAATACTTGTCGGATACCGAAAACCTCCTTCCACGATTGCCCATACTTCTACACCAAGACTTTGCAGATATGCTTTTGTTTGGATCTTCCAGAACAACAGATTATTTCCATTGAATAGAGGTGGCCTTATAGACATTATCCCTTCATTACTTCCCATTGCGACGGATCTCCTTCAAGCGATCAAGCTTCTGCAGAAGGACCTAGCTCTGATACCAATTGTTGGGAAAAATACTGAGAGGGGGGGGGGGTGAATCAGTATTTAGGACTTAATCAAAACTTTTTACTTTTCCATTCACTAAAACCCATACGCTACTTTGTTGAAGATAACTAGCGTATACACACGGATATCCTTCATAAAAATTGCGTATACATAGAGATCTTGTTATGCCATTAATTCTTCACTTATATCATTCCATCATTCATTCATTAGATGTTCAATAAACTGTAAACATGTGCAGTAAGAACAGAATAAATCATCACACATAAGCAACACACATGAAAACCAGGATTTTAGGTGGAAACCCAAGTCGGGAGAAAACCACCGTTGCCGTTGTCTCAGCCTTCAATATTTTATTATAGAGAAAACATCTTACAACATATGTGCTAGCGCAGCCTCCTACCAGCACGCAAGCACCCACCTACGCTCGTTTACTAGCCTCTCCTGGAAGGGAGCTACGACCCCCTGCTCTCGTTTACCAGCCTCTCCTGGAAGGGAGCTACGACCCCCTGATCTCGTTTACTAGCCTCACCTGGAAGGGAGCTACAACCCCCTGACTGAAGGCTACAACCCTCAGCACCACCATGGACCATGTTTCATCAATTTTCACACTGGATCCAAAGCTTCCTTTAGAACACAACTTGCAGGCCACGTTTCATCATATTTTCAGACTAGACCCACTCCATACATTTGAGCTCAATCATACATCATCAACAGATAGCAGTAACACAGCAGAACAGATCAGACATTTGATACTTCATACTTCAGCAAACCCTAATCTTCATACGCGCTTTCCTTTCACTGATCCTGTGTATATACGCACCTTAGACCATACAAACCCGCGTATACTTCTGTACATATTACAGAGCTAATTTTACTGCCCATACGCGCTTTCTCTTCAGCAAACCCGCGTATATACGTGCTTACTCTGCGGCGAACTAGCGTATAGTTCTTCAGACATTTAGGTCATTGCAATTCTTCAAAACAGATACATCACTCAGATTTTACCCTTTACTTCAGACAGATGTTCGCCTCATCTCAGATCTAATCATTCCATAAACAGATCTAGCAGATAAAAATACATTCCAGATCTAGATTCCCTTCTTCATCATTTCTTCATTGGTACATCATACATTCAGATCTTACATTCAAATGTAACCCTTTCCATTCAGATATGCTTCAGAGAGAAGTATTCATTCAAGCTCAGACTTCTTGCACACCTTTGCACAATGAATTTCTTCTCCTTATATAGGTTTACCCTTTATCAATACCATGAGCCAAAACCACATTACTTTCGATGGTATTCCTGGATGGGGTCACATAGAAAAATCATTACTCAATACAATGGGTCAATACCATGGTGGTTACCCCTGGTTTTACATATTTAGAGCGCTTTTTCCCATACGCGACTTGGCACGTTATTTCCCACGTGCATACACTACTTTGTCTAGAAAAATCCGCGTATGCCTTGAGACATACTCTGACATTCCTTCCATCATTACCTTCTGTACTCATTGTATATACATCAGATTTACATCATTTAACAAGTTCATCAAGACATATTCCATCAGGGACAACTTCATCAAGTAGGTTGCCATCATCTTCATCAAGTGGGTTGCCATCAAGGATAACACTCAGCATCATATTGCCAACATGAAGGGATGACTTGGGACATATGTCAATCATGTTCCCAACATCAGTTAGCCTCGAAATTATCAGTTGGAAGTGGTCAGAATATCTCATGAAACTAAAGGGATCCTAAGCCTAAAAACAGGGGAACAGTTTCCTAGATTACAGGGGATCAACATCATCAACATTATGGTTATAACAAGTTGAAACTTATCATCAGGATTCGACTGAGTGGAATGATAGGTGGAAACTGATGTATTTAAGTTTAGATAAAAAAAATTTGAGTAGAACCAAAAGAGTTCTAATTCTATTTGTAATAGGACTCTATGTTAGTTTTACAGCTATGTTTGTAATAAATACCATGTTTTATAGTTAGAATAGGTGTCAAAGCATGGGAATTCGATGCATATAGTTATGGATAATATTATCTCATGATGTAAAGGATCTATAAAAGATCAAGAAGTTGAAATGGAAAGGGTTGGACATTTGTTAGCAAAAAGACTCTGTTTTATGTAAGTGATTGTTTTCAACCTAATAGAGAATTTCTACTTGGACAACTCAAGATTCATAAGGAGTTCTTGTATGTTCTTGTTCTAATGGCATCTTTCCAATATTATATTGTAGTGGTGTTTTCTTATTTTACTCAGAAATCATCAATGATGCTCTGACTTCCTTCATAAACAAGCTGACTGTGTGTTTCACTGTTCTACATGTTTATTCCTTGGCTTGAAATCTGATATGCCTTGACATCCATGCTAGGTAGATTATCTTGGTTTTGCTGAAGCTATCATGACTCCATAAGCCCAATGTACACTTGCTAATGTGATTTACAACTAGTTTACATCATTTATCTATTTTTATATCATATGGAGTTAGCCATCTACATATTTATCAAAAATCATAAACCCTTGAGAGAGCCCTCTCAGGTTGAGGAGGCTAAGCCTCAACCAAAAGGTTGGTTTGAAATAGTTGCACAAGATTGGTTTAATGAGCAACCTATTAGGTCTGATTTTGTGATAACATCACTTATATTTCCATTCAACATAACAATGTTTATTTGATGATTGTGGCCAACCTACTCCTCTTTCTTCCTTTTGTTGTGGATGTGTTCAAGCACTACTGGCTCTATTTATCAACAACAGTAATCCATGGGGACTAACTCCTATGAAATATTTGGCTTTTAGCTCTATTTTTTTTTGGATTTCACAAGATAGGCATGATGGATTGGGTGTGTTCCTTATTCTTCCACCGGCAAGAGAAATTTTGAGGCCTGATATCCAGATGAGTGGGCTCAGTGACAGAGTTTATGATGGAGAGGAATGGGTTATTGTTTTCGACTTTAGTCGAAGCCACACAAACCTAGTGTTGCATAAATTTAAAAAATGCATCATAATACTAAAACATGTTTGAGGACCAATAAAGTCTAATTGGATGCATATTCTATACCCAAACCACTATGATGCACAAAACGCTCTCCAAAAGAATGGAATGCAAGATATACAAGTATTGTAATAAAAAATTACCTCTTCTAGTGGGAATAGTGATTTATATACATGCAAGTCTAGGAAATGGATCTTTCAGTGATCAAATATCGTGGGTTGTATCTCTATCTACGGTTCAACTCATCCAAGCACAATGGATTATAGTTCCAATTAATGGAAGCTATATCTCTTCAGCAAACAACATTGATGCCTCCATAGGTCACAATGCCTTTGGCCCTCAGTGACAAGTTTCATAGTGCTTTGTCTTCTCCTCCCAAAATTAAGCACTCGACATGTTCTATTAACAACAAAAAATGCACACTATTTTTGCGCTTCTATAGTAGTTTCGATAGACTGGTGCTTGTCTCCACACATACTTATGCCAAATTTATGCAAAGAACTCTCCACCTCGGGTTGAAAATGGATCTTCCACACACTACTAAAGCCCCTATTTCATATTTCCAAGAATCTGGACATAGATGAGACCATAGTTCTAATTTCTCCACACTAATATACACTCTTCCACACAATAGTCACCTTTCAATGTAGACCCTGATTCTTTACACATGTATTCACATGTTCATGGCTTTCAAAACACTAGATATATCCCACCTTTCTTTCATAACAAATGAATAAAATGAAATAAATTAAAATTAAAATATCATAGACATAAAACTGGCATAAAAGGCAGGCTTGATGCCTGAATGTATTGTATCCCCCACTCACAAAATAATGTTAATGATACAAATATAAATACATGAGGATAATGTCTCGGGAGAGTGTGTCTATCTAAATCACTTTGGTTGAGTGAATATCTCAACCACACACTAATCTAGGAGCCTAAATAGTTGGAGACTCATCTATCAACCAACTAGACCTAAACAAATCCCTAGATTTGAGGAACTAACCCATTCTAGAAAATTAGGAATAAATCCAACTTTTATTATTTTAATTATCTTTAAGATTTTGGACTTCTTATTGTTTTTATGAGAATGTGAGGCTAACAATAAAATTGATCTGATCACATGATGAACTTAAATTAAACAATAAGTGAACATCAAGATAACACAAATATGAACTAAAAAATAGAGCTTAAGTAAACTAATTGTTAAAACTAAAATTATCAACTATAATTTTTTATAAGAAGCAGAGAATGGGTGGTGTGCAATATGTATCAGAGTATGGATGGTATCTGAGGTATCTGAGGGGTGTGACATATTGCATAGAATTCATTGGTATTCAAAGGTGTTTTATGAATTGATATAGGTGATGAGTGAGTTGAATAAATAATTTATCTATGCAGAGAATGCATTCAGGATGAGAATAGGTTGCTAAGGAGAAAAGAGGAAATATGTATTTATATAGGGTGTGTATAACAGCATAAGGGATGTAGCAGAGAGAAACAATATTTTATGAACAAGCATGTGTAGATACGGTTTGAAAATATATGAAATAATGGTTTGTAGGTTCAGCAGTTTTGTGCCAACAAATTAGGAAGTCAATGCTTCCATATAGGTGGGTGTCTGAAGAATAGCTTGAGGGTTGGTTCCTCCGAAAGTGGGTTCTTGAAACATCAAGGAAAGGGTTATTCTTGTAATATGATCATATGTCTACCAAGAAGGAGTGGGTACTTCCTACTAGTGTGTGCTAGAAAAACACATCAAGGAATTGGTGCTTCCTATTGTCAGGTGGCAACAAAAAAAATAAGGGTTGGTCCTCCTTTCAGTCAGTGTTGATAAATTAGGGAGAGTTTGCTTCCTTTTGGTTGGTGCCAGAGAAAATATTGTAACAAGAAGTGAAATTTTTCCTTTACAAAAAGGAATTAATAAGAAGATTGGTGGTATATCTAGTGTCTTATATGTTTCACATGTGTATCCTAAATTATAGTGTTATTGTATGATTCATGTATTGTTTTATAATGTTTCTTACATAAATTATTGATAAATAAATTGGAAAGCATAATTTGAAATAGTTGTCTACTTTGGTCATAATATTGATTCACCTCTTCCCCCACCCCGCTAAGTATTATCTTGGTTTCTAAGAAATTCCTATTGGAGGAGATGGCCATGTTGTAGGGAGTTAATGGATGAAATGAGATCCTAAACAAGAGGATGATTCTACAAACTAACTCGTGGGACGTGTTGATAGATTCAACATGCAAGAGGAGTTAAGGTGGGAAAAAATGACATAGGAAGCATTATGCAAGGGGGGTATGAAATGATGAGATTATGCAGAAGGAAAAGAAGAGGAGACAAGTGTTTCCATTGCCTATGCATTATTGTATGCATTTGAGGCTTACAATAGTGCATGTGGACTCCCTGTGCTTCACAGAACCCTGTAATATGTCATTTTTCTTGTGGGGCCTAGGAATGCTTGTGCGTTGATTATAAAATATATTTCGTTGAAGAAGAGATACTCTGGTGATATCCAAGCTAAGAATCTTGTGGGGCTTATAGGTTGATAATTTCCAGGGATATGGTTGTGTTACCATGGCTGATAAAACCACTTGCGACTAGCTGGTTGAGAACTTACTAAGAGGTTGAGGAACCCTAGAGCTAGTGGAATAATAACACATGGTATAGCCTTTGGGGGGCTGAGAACACAGGTGTGAACACCACTGAGAAGTTATTGGCAAGTGCATTATTATTCCTATAAAACTAATGCAGCTAATAAACCACATTTTTATTTTTAAATATCTCTCTCCAAGACTGAATTGAGACTCTTTAAGCTTTTCATGAACCCTTGCATTGTCTTTTTGTTCGATTAAAATCCTATGTGGTGTACTAGCTATGAGATTTTGAGAACACCTGAGAAACGAGCTTTGTTCATTGCATGTGAGTTAATGGTTGAAAACACTTGAGAAATATACCTCCTTAAAATCTAAATATAGCTTGGGGATGGTTGGATGCAAGAAAGTATACTTTTGTAGTCAATCTATGGTTGGGTGGAGAGATAAATTCCTACTCTCAATCACCAACCATGTACTTCATACTATAATTTACTTATTTGTGTCATTGTGCATATTAATTAAATTTGAATTCCTATTTTTATTGTTGAATTGTATGGCCAATGATGAGGAATGTATGTTCCTGTGTATCTTGATAATAAATGCTTCTTCCTGTGTAAAGTGATGAATAATGAATGTTCTCATGATATGGATAATTGGATTACTGCGGCATGAGATATGTGTGGAATCACTTTCTCACTAGTGGAATTCCTTGTATAGAACAACTGGTATCATATAATTTTGTTACTGAGCTACATAATGGATATGCTTGTGTGTGTGTGAAGCTCAGTAGGGATAGCTCGTGTTCGATAAGTAAATATCATGTAATGTAAAATAATAATTATAAGAATTTTCCTTTATTTATTTTCCAACAGACCATAGATGATCATTTTACATGGCAAGAGATTGTAAAATAGTGTTACTTGGTTTCTTAAGAAAATCCAAACAAAAAGAAAAACTTACTCAAAGGAGACTATCAAAAGAAGGTGATGCCCCTATCAAGGCTCAGTGTAACAAGGTGTGGAAGAAAAGGGAAGATGATCTACTTGGGGGGAGTAGAAATATAGTTTCTCTTTGTTGAAAATAAGAGGATGTAATCAAAGTGAATCTAAAAGAGTTAGATGCATGTAAAAAAGAAGAAATATATAGATCAGTGCATCTAAATGTTTGATCTAGCATAGTCCGAGGTGGAGAGTCGATTCATCAGCATTTCATGTTATAGGAAGAAAGTAAGCTACAACATAAGTCCTATGTAATAAAATATATGAAATCAAAATTAGTTTCGTAGAAATAGCTGAGAAGTATAAGCAAAGAAGATAGCTAGTAGGAGAACAGTGCATAGATTCAAGGGGAGTTTCACTTTCAATGGCATCATCCAATTGGTCTCATTGGTAAAATTGGTGTCAATATTATCATTCCTTATCTAGATTATATTGATCTCAAGAGGGAGAAAGGATATGGTGAATATGGTTGTTTTCCCAAAGAAAGTGAGAGTATTCTCACAAATAGTAGTAGTATAAGTCGTATCATTTGTAGGACAAAAATCAATACAAATTTGTGTTGGTAGAGGAAAAATAATTAGTCATTCATTTCTCACAAGTAAAAAGCATGCAACATCAGTGATAACTGAGCATTTAGTTATATCCCTTTAGGAGAAATGGTTGTCAACAGCCATTAAGCATCAAGAACTAGATGAAGATTCAAAAGAGAATGATTATATGTTTAGGGGGAGAATATCATATATTTCCAGCATTCTGGAGAATTTCAACAGCTACAAGAAACCACATATAAATTTGTTCTTGATTGCAAGCATAGTTATCCCTTGACATTAATGTCAAATATGGAAATATTATCCTCCTTTGAAAATTGGAAAGGATATCTAATAACAGGAGGTATGTCTATTGATGTTTGGCTTACAGGTGCTTTTAGGAAAGTAATTATAATTGTAGTTAAGAATGGATGACAGTGTGATATGTGGATACATTTTAGATATCAATTATCAGGGAGAAAAATAGGTGTTTCCCTTTTTCATTGATGTCAAAAGGGTTTAAATAAGCGCAAACATTTCATAATTTTTTAGAAAGAGGGAGAAATCATCAAAAAAATGAAACATTGAAGGAGATATTTGAAGGAGAAACCATTGGTATAATTGTTTATATAAGTAAAGGTGCTTCTCGAGAATAAAAGGGAGAATGAAAATTTTTAAAAAGTGGTGTTTATTACCATGTTGCCATCAATGAACCTTACATGATTATATTCCATGTTTGGTAGCAATGCTTAGTGTTGTAATCAATGTCAAAAGGGGAGATTGCTATAAAAGAGTTGGAATTTATGTCAAGGGTGTTGTCATTGAATGGAAAATATTATTTATGTTAAAGTTGGTTTCAGGAACAATTTTCCAAAGTGTTTTCAAAGGATATCAAATAGTGTTGTCATTAATTATTAAGGTCAATAACGGAGTGTATGTTTGGAGATTTTTTACTACAGAGGATTAGATAAAATGCTCCTGTAAAGTGCATAGTTGGATAGCCCTATGAAAAAAAATTCCAATGGTATATGGCACTTATAAAAAATCCAAAGGATCAAAGAGTTAAGGAATTTTAAATTTAATGTAGTTTGTGTTGAAAATTTAGCTAAGGAAAAGAAGTTCGATCCATTCAGGCCTTGAACCCATGAACCAACATGAGACCCAATTTTGGCCTTTAGGTCTTTGAGCCTTTTGGGAAGTATATAGGAGTGTGGAGCTAAACATCTCAAACCCTTGAAATAGTGTGGGGCCCAATTCGTTCTCATTCGGTTGTTCAAGTTTATAAAGTGTTTAGGGGTGCAAGTGGAAGCTTGAACCCAAACCGCGGCTGAAAATTTGAAAATACAAGTTTTTTTAATATTGTAATGTATTTTGGTGTTCATCCTCACGAAAATTTTATAAATGGAAAACTCATTTTTAACCAAACCCTAACCTCGTTATGTCATATGAGATGACATGGAATAAAGAAAAATGGTGGAATTATATTGGGTTGTGAAGATAATGCAACAGCTAGGGTGGTAGTCTATGTAGCATGTTGACATTAGCAATAAATCATTGTGATGTCAACAGATGACATGGCACATTACATATGGGTGATAGGTGGTAGGTAGATTTGGATTTTTTGAGTAACCAAGTGGGCCAAATCTAGATGACACATGGCACCACCCAGGAGGTGCCATGTGGCCCAAATGACGTTAGCAACAATAGGTGGTAGATGACTTGGTTGTATAGTGGATGATATGGAAATTTCTCAGGAATTATGCCAGGTGGATGTGTTGGTAAAAATTTTCATGTGTTATATTTTTGATGGAAAAGGTGTGTGTCACAGCAGTGGGCCCATTTTCATCTTCAGACCTTTGAGCTTTTGAGTCAGTTGTGCAATAGGCCTGAAACAAGGCTTAGGTACCACAAGTGTTAGGAAGTTGTCCCTTCAGGAATTTTGTATAGAAAAGTGGAAGAGAGGAAGGTTTTACTATGAATAAGGACGTTTAGCCCCCGAAATAATGAGCCAAGTTCATATCCT
The DNA here is from genome assembly GCA_034641835.2 of Pinus albicaulis. Lineage (NCBI taxonomy): Eukaryota > Viridiplantae > Streptophyta > Pinopsida > Pinales > Pinaceae > Pinus > Pinus albicaulis. The sequence goes on along the minus strand of CM076570.1, from coordinate 754,438,880 downwards.
TTGGTTCTATAGGCATAGGGCTACAGGTCAAACACTTGAGGAATCGAGTGATTTGCAAGCAAATGTGACTAAATAATTAGCGAATTATTCCATATTTGGCAGTACACTAAATTTAGCGATGTATTTAAATAAAATAAAGTGGTGCATACAGATTATATGGAGTATTTGGTATTTTATGCCATATCTAGTTCTTCACTAAAGTTGTAGAAGCTCTGTTAAAACCTGTAATAAACTAGAATTGAATTTAAACAACAGTATAACATTAAGATTATTTCTATAACATCATGTAGGGTATAAATAAAGAAAATTAAATAAATATAAATTGAAATATCAGAGACATAAAACTGACAGAAAAATCAGGCATGATGCCTGAATGTATTATATTCCTCACTCACAAAATAATGTCAATGATACATATATAAATACATGAGGAGAATGTCTGAATATAGTGCATCTATCTCAATCAATTTGTTTGAGTGAATATATCAACCACACACTAATCTAGGAGCCTAACTATTAGGAGAGAATCTCTCAACCAACTAGACCTAAACAAACTCCCTAGCTTTGAGGAACTAACCCATTCTAGAAAAGTAGGAATAAATCCAAATTTTATGATTTTAATTATTTTTAATATTTTGGACTTATTATTTTTTATGAGATTGTGAGGCTAACAATTACCCCCTCAATCATAACTCCAAAGTAAGAACCTGGAACCATATCCAAGTCCTCATGCTGAAATTGTTGAGTTGGTCCTCAATGAAAAAATTACCTGAAAAATCGCCAAAATAGGGTTTTGAAAACAACAATCTGAAGAGAACATAAATCAGATATACATCTCATACATCTCTGAACATTTCTTGAAAACTCCATAAAATACCAAGTTGTAATGCAAAAGTGTCTCTCTATCATTTTATTTCAATCATCATCTTAATCTCTTTTCTACTAACAAAATGTTGATAATGCCCACTGGCGAATTTGCTGATGATGTCGAAACTTCCTACTGGCTACTCTAATGGTGACGACCCACTAGTTGCTTTGATGTTGACTTCCCAATGGCTATTTTGATGATGGACACCCACTGGCTACTTTGATGTTGATTGCTCACTAGTTGCTTTGATGTTGACTGCCCACTAGTTGATTTTGTTTGTTGATGTTGACCGCCCACTGGCTGATTTTGTTTATTGATGTTGACCGCCCACTTGCTGCTTTATTGATGCTGTTAGAAATTTTAGTCTAAAAACCACCATCAATTCCATTATCATTCCCCCCCTTTTTCATCTGAAAGGAGAGACAATCATCTGCATTTTATTATTAAATTCCCCCCTTCAAGTTTAGGAGAGTTTCACTATTGTACTCCCTCTTTCAAGTGCAGGGGAGTACCATCTTCATTTGATTGTTGGAAGCAATAGGTGAGATTTAGGTGAGATTGAATTCTGTGGTAAAACTTATACAATCGTTTAAATGTTGTCGACCATTCCCAAGGATCAATCCATGCATAATTGTCTTCAATATGGATGGTTGGTTTTGTTCGCAACATTTCCCTGATGAGTTATTCTGCTTGCGACAATGTTGACAAGGATGGAGATTAAAACAATGATCTTCCATATGACCTACTCTCTAACAATGTTTTCATTTGAGTTTTTCTTCAACTTTCTCATGGCTTTTTTATTTCACTTGATCAAGAAACCATGCACTTATGAACTTGATTGGCTTTGAATAATTTTGGATATGCAAGTTGTTGCCATGTTTTTCATATCCTAAGCCATGTTGATTTTTTTTTCATTGGATTTCTTCCCATGGCTTGATGATTGGATTGGAAGAAGAAAGTTGAACTTGATCATGGACAACTTCTACACCTAAAGTTGTATGCCTGAGTGGCTTGAAATCATATTTATCTAAATTTATATGGTTGAATGGCTTAGAAACATGACTCTTCAATTGCAACTCATCTTGTTGTAGTTGTAACTCTAGTTGAAAAAACTCAATTCTCATGTGCCTGATGTAGTGCATTTTAATATCAAGAAGACTCACTTTGCTAATTTTCAACATATCTTCAGTAGTGGATAGGATCATATTGTTATGAACTTGGAATAACTTAATTTTTTTCTCTATGTGAACTTGTTCACTTTATGCTTTCTTAATTTCCTCTTGAATGTTACATTCACTTGAACTTGTGTTACCCATTGAATGCTTGAACTCAAACTCACCTTATTTCATGCTCAATTGATTTTTCTTCAATCAATTTCAAGCTCGCTTTATGTCTTGAACATGTTCACTTGCACTTCACAACCGCTTGAACTCACTCACTTAATTTAGCTTCTTTGCAAAATGGGGGTGTCGAATACTATCAAAAATGCACCCAAGAGAATTCTTATAATGATTTGATGAAAATTTCAAATGAATTTGATGACTCAGTTGAAACTTATTGAATCACTTGACTTAATTGACCCCTTATCAATTCAAAACTTGGATGTCAGGTTCAATGGAGAATGCAACCTTAAAATTCAACTCAATTTTATTTGAATTTGATTACAAGATAACTTACAAAAAAATAAGATTATTTTCAAGTTACAAAAAATACCAATTGTTGTTGATGTCGTTGAATGGTGATGTAGATGACCTCTTTATTAGCTTGATTTGTTAAATTGTGTGTGCTTTTCTTGTTTATGCTTGCTTATCCTTCCTTGAATGTTCTTTGCAACTACTTATTTGCAAGTGCTTTAATTTATGTGTGCTTTCATTCACTTTCTTTGAACTTCATGTGTGTGTTTGTTACACAGCATTTTGTCAATGTCTTTGCAATCCCCATCTCGCACATTGGAGGGTCATTTCTGTGACTAATAAGAAGTGTCATCCCTTGAAAATACCATCATTGCATCCCTTTACATGAGAGCAATACTCCTTCTGTTGACAATTCCCTGAGAAGAGCTTCAGAAACCCCTGTTTTTGCCTTGGCGCGAGTAGTTAGTTTTTCCCTCCTGCCAATGAGGAAGATTAACACTGGGACCCGCGCCAGTTGACGCTCTTTCCTAGTTAGCCTCCCGCACCAAGCTATTTATGGAATGTTTTTAAAAAAATAGAGGCTGATATTCCACTCTAACAACTCCGAGGATGATTCTTTGGGAGTGGTTGGACTAAATAACTATGGACTCCCTCCTTTAGTTTATGGTTTCCACCTCTTGTGGAAACCTCCTAAAGGATAGGCCTCCCTTCCACCTTTGTAGGGATCCTAACCTCCTCCTTTTTCTCTATAAAAAGAAACTATCTCTCTTTTCATAAGCTAGTTGAACATGGATAATTGAGTATACTATAGCTGAACTATTGGAGAGATATAACAAGAATGAACTTCATTGAGAGAGCTTGAGTCCATGCCCTCATCCTGTCTGAATCCCCTGATGAGGATCTAAGATGTGCTTCGGCTGAACCCCGCTGGAGGAGACTACGACGTCAAATCTTTGGTTGTAACCCTTCCTTCTATCAATACATATACGTGACTATTGTTTGGTTCCAATTTTGTGTTATGTTATACGTTTAATGTAATATGCTTAGCCTTCTTTAACTGGCTAGTAGTTATGAATGAATTTATTATGTCGTACGTTGCTCTTGTTTGATGATCTATGTGCAGGTATCCAAGCATGACTACAGAAGGATTTTGACTTGCCAAGGTAGGAGCGAGAGGCCACGACCACTACAGCCACGACAACAACATTGGATTCCAGTTAGGTCGATCTACCATGTCCTATTTTCATTCAGTAATTAGGAATCAACACTCTAGCATGTCTATTTGTTTCTAGACCCATTCTAGGGCTAGAGGGATCCTCTTTGTTCGCAGAGAGGATTTACATGCTTAACAATGTTATATGAGATAATTGTAGTGTCAAAACTAGACACAAAACATGCACAATATTTCACTACACAAGGTGTACCTAAGATCCCTTTATTCAGATTTCGGGCAGATCTAGGGCACTTCAGCACCACAAAATAATATATGTTTTTATTAAACATTGGATTACATCAACCTTCACCTTCACAAAATTGTCTTTGAAAATTCTCAAGAAATGATAATGCCATGCTCGCAAACTCTTGAAGCATTTTTTCTTCAAAGCTTAATGTACATTGACTCAACTAGTAAGAGGATTTTTCAAACCCCCTAGAAGTAAAACTTTACCTCAAAATACAACAATGATATTACCCTTAAAAAAATTTCACTTATCACTCCATATTACAAAAAAAAAAATACACCTTATCTCTCCACCAGTTTATCTCAATATTAAATATTCAAATGGGTCTACATCAAAGACATCTTAAAATTGAGAACTAAAGACAAGGTACTCGCACCCAAACAACCAAAATCTCAAATGAAACAGTTCTATTCAGATACCTAGGCTTATAAAGCTTATACCGACTATGCAATATGAAATTACTCAATATCGATCTTGATAAATTGATTGTATGCCAATATCTAAACATGAGTGATTATGATTTTCTATGCAGAGAAAAATTGAAGGACTAGCCTTTCTCTCAAGAGTATGTAACAACTCAATGGATAGTTTAGAAAACATGGATTACTTTATAGTGGAAATGAAATGAATCAAGATGGGACTGACTTATATGCTTTGATCCATTCCTCCATCATGGAGCCAATTTTCTGAAAGATAGGATCTACATTCTTGAGGTTCTCCTTGACTTTTTTTACCAATTTCAACAAAGTAATCTTCCACTGTGAGGGCACGGTGAGGCAAGAAAACTGTTTCAAAAAATGGCACAATCTCTTCAAGCCAGTAAACACCCTATACACACAAGTCAGCTTCAATAGTGATCTCATATCTTTAATCGATTCATGGTGGTGATGCACCAATTCTCTGTGATTTTCCTGGATTTTGAAGAATTTGAGGAGTGCACTTGTCCTTCTTTCTTTTACCTTCGATTTTTCAATGCCTCACTTCTCTCATTGAAATGCAACTTCAATCTATCAATTCCTATTTTTTCTCATTGAAATAAATTTTTGATTGACGAATAAATATCAATAATAATTATAGTGTCTAGGCCCCATGACAACCCTGGATCGTTGGCTACAACTCACATTGTTTCATCTCAATATTTAAATGCCTTCTCCACAACTACAACTACTTCACATGTAATGTAATAAACACCAACTCATGAATGTATTTCATGAGTGAATCCTCTAAATTTTGTTGCATGAAATCACTGTACGAAACTTCAATATAAAATACATTCAGCTTTCCTTCCTTTAAAAAAGTATGTGGCACGTCTATTTGAGGCCAGTGCACAAAAGTTTTTAATTTTATAATGAATCTAAGGCCATTCTGAGGAATTGTGCACCAAGCATATCTTGCAAGATAAATCCTACGCATAAGCGGCACGGGATATGGACTTGATTTGGTTATTAATGCCAGATCTGTATTTCGTCTAGCATATATTTGTAAAACGCAATATTACTTCATATTTTAATTATTGCAGTCCTGCAAGTTCATATTATTTGAAGCAGTAAGGATTTATCCGGAATCTAAAGTTGCCCTATTTTTGTAACCTAAGGCAACAGCACATTCAATAAACATGGTCATATAAAATTGGAACATACTTACAGGGAATTTGGTTGCTCGGGAAAATTTCTGTGCATTGGGATAAATCGACCTTATCTCATAAACAACGTACAACCTTATCCATTCTAGTGACTTTTGACCTTGATGAATCACAAAGGGGCACAGGGGTGGGTCAATCGAGTCTAGCAAAGGGGCTTTGGGGTGGGTCAAAACTCCCAACGAATTTTAATGTGTCAATAGATAGACCAAGAGTCTTCAAACCATGGTTTGCGTACCATAGGATAGCATAGGCTAATATGTTATAAATAGATGGTTATATCGAGTCTAGAGTAGGCTAAGTTTTGGGAAAGCCTTGGATACAGACTTGTGGATATTTTGTTGATTATCTGGGTAAGGGCTCCTGCTGGCTGTGTGCGTGGAGACCCTGAGTCTTGCTGTGTGCGGACCCCGCTGGCTGTGTGTGTAGACTAGTAGATAGAGTCTGTAAGCTAGATCTGATATTAATGAATGAAAAGACTGTTTGGATATCTGAGTATTATGTGTTATAATTATTGGCTACGCTCTATGTTATTTATATCTATTTTCTATTGAATATTGATGCGCACGTGGATGCGATACTGATGAATGCATAGATATGGTTAGCTTTGATTGTCCTTCTTCTGTTAACTGATATACGAGTTTCACCAAAGATATTCTATCGATACTTTGTTAAGAATCTCTGTAATAAGGTTTCTCCACCATGGGTTGACTAGATCTGAAGGAACCCCCTTCAATTAAATTTCTCTCTCTCTCAAGGTGTGGAAACCTGGTTCTAGCACCCTCCCATACTACTTCGGGCGAGACCTTGACCTGCACAAGCAGGCCGTTGCTGAAAGGGCTAGTAGTACAGGGGTTTGTTGGAAAACCTTAAAACTGAACCTGGTTCAAGACCCCTCAAGCCAACAAATGGTTCTGTTTCCAGGACGAGAAGTATTTTGAGAGAGAGGTCAGGTAATTTCATGGGGTCATTGGCAACCATTGAAAACAGAGCTTGAGGACTAGTTTGAAAAACGGATTCAAGAGTTTTCCCTCAAAGAGAATATAAGTAAGAATTCATCTACCAAAGGGTGGAAGAAAAAGTACATATTTATAGAATTACATGAAATATTCTTTGTATCCTTCGCACATGAACTGCAGGAGTGGCTGGCAAGATTCGTGGAGTTCCAAACCTTCTGGAAAAATGATCGGGTCACACATTGGACCCTTGAATTGATCCAACAACTAGAAAATACTGATAACAAGATCACCAGGACTATAGATCACTGGGTTGATAGTATTTTGGGAGGGTTTGTAATAGAATTTTTAGTTGATCATTTTGTGCCTTATTCGGAAGTGGAGCGAAGGTTATTCAAAGGATTTAGAGGTAAGTTCCTGAAAACCTTGTCATTGTTGATTAAGATGCTATTGTGCGAAAAGGGTGTCTTGTGTAGCCACACCGAGTGAATGACCTCTGACCAGAGTGGAAGCATGATGTGAAGTGGCAAATACTACCGAGTTAACCAAGAAGGGCATAGATTGGTCTACAATCCTTCAAGGGAATCACCTACCTTTGATCAGGGCGGGGTTGCACACATAGAAACTAGCCCCCTGACTATGCCATTAGCGAACCCGTGAAAGGGTAAAAATTCTCCTAGCACACCACTGGAATCACCGGAGGATGACATGGAAGCGCACATGAAACTGCCTACGTTTAAGGGTGCGGGAGATGAGGATATAAATCAATTCTGGTTTGTAGCCGAGTTGGTATGGACTATGCAGAATATAAATAATGATGTTGTCAAAAGAGCGCACTTGTCCATAGCCTTTGAAGGAAGGGCCCTAGATAGGTTTATGGGATACATTGGTCAGCACACAAACCCATTAATACAAAACATTAAGGACGCCCTAAAACAACAGTTTTGAAAGGCTAAATATTACACCCGATGTGTGGTCGAATTGAAAGATATTAAACAGGGACCTACAGGGTCAGTTTGGGAAGTTTACCAACAGCTGAAGAAGGTCATCAACGATGGTGGATTCGTCTATGAAGATAATAAGCACAAAGAATGGTTTATTTCCATTCTATTACCACATCTGCACAGACCTATGGGAAAATAGAAGATCGACTCCAAAGAAGAAGCCCTGGAGATTTCCATGAAGCTAGAAGCTATGCCAAGAGATGATACCCAATTTGCAGCATTGTAGATCCATAGCCAGCTAGAGGTGATGCACTTAGAAATTCAGAACTTACGGAAGGATCGAGGTAAAGAAGCTAGTGCGGATATCTGGTGCGTACGCTGTAGGGTGTCAGGCCACACTAAGGATCAGTGTCCTATGTTATCATATTATATGTAGGCTAGGGGAACAAGTCCTCTACGCCCCAGGGAAATGTATAGACCTAGTTCCCCCATGCTGTGTAATATTCCTTTTCAGGAATTTCTGCAATATCTCCAATAAGGACGCCGTATAAGGAAAACCATGCAATAAAAATCTAGAACATGACTTGGATCCTCTTATATATGTTTTATTTAGCTAAAATATGAAATGGCATCAGAAAAAATCATTCTAGCTACAATAAACAGATCTCCCCAACTCATATATGCTCATAAACACCCCAATCTCGCAACTTCACAAAATAGAACTGCTGAAGACTGCAACAGCATAATTTTTATTATGAAATCTACAGAAAAATATGATTTCATACATATCTGGAGCTTTCATTAATCATGGAATCAGAAATGATAGGTTTTACCTCTTTTACAAGCACATCAGAACACCCCGGAAAGGGTTTCCGGCAAAATAGCAACATAAAATGCAGCACTGCAGAAAATAACGTTGTACCTAGAAACTCTGTATTAGAAAATACTAAATGTAATCTGAAATAGACAAATAATATATAAATTGTCCCAAGGCCTTCCTCAATAGACCTCCAGCAGTAAAATAGGCACCTCCTCCTCTGAAACAAGCACAAAATAGGAAGGTATGACACAGCTGTTGCTGTTACTACAGAAATGATGCAGTTACTGGGAGTGACTGCACTGTATATGATATAGAATGGTTCTCCTCAAGATAAATAGTGAAAATTAAGCTCAATACCTCCTCCTTAGATCTCCCAATCAGCTATACCAAAGGTGAATATGGAATTCCCACATGAAAATTCTTTGCACTAAACAGTGTTGCTACTCCGGCTAAACAGCTGAAGCTTGCAATCAGTCAAAAGACCAAAAAAAATATGAATACTCAATGCCTTCCCTTGCTGCTATATCCTCCTTCTTATCCTTGGTGAGCTTCCTCACCCTGGACCCCACTCATTGATGATGTGTCTTCCTTGAGAAGATTCCCCTTTCAAAACTGCACTGCCCTAACTAGTTTCCCTCATCTTGTAACAGTGTTGTTGACTTGGTCAACTAGAGCTAGCTCATTGCTTTTCCCCTCTTTCACACTAGGATATGTTTTATTGTCCTCCCTACTCTTTTATTTAAAAAATGGAGCAGTTATAATATTCCAAGTAGAAGTGGCTGATTGGGAATATTACAGTCCTCCCCACTCAAAATTTGCTTGCCCACAAGCAGCAATAAAGAAGGTACTGCAAGATTTTCTCTCTCTCCCAAGTGGCATCCTCATCTAGTAGATTGCTCCGTCGAATCAGATATTCTTTGATGACTCTATTTCTTAGCTGCCTCTCCCTTGTGTCTAAGATGGCTTCTAGCTACAAAATTAGGTGGCCCTCATCATCAATAGGGGGGAGATCCATGTTGGAAACTACATTCTTCCCAATGGCCTTCTTGAGGCAAGAAAAATGGAAGATATTGTTGATATTTATCCCCTTAGGAATCTCTAACTCATATGCTACCTTACCGATACATTTGACCACCCTGTATTGCCCATAGAAATGGGGTTTGAGCTTCTCAGCTCCCTTCTCCTTGAGTCTGGACTGTTTGTAAGGATGAAGACGCAAATAGACAAGATCCCCCACCTCAAACTGTCTTTCTATCCGACCCCAGTATGCATACACCTTCTGCTAGTTCTGGGCAGTAGAAATGTTGTCCTTGAGTGCCCTGAGTATGTCCTGGTTCTCCTGAATCCATTCCTTTTCCCTTGGAGCCTTACTCGCCCCAAACATCACATCAGCAAATGAGAGTGCCTCATACCCATATAAGGCTCAGAATGGAGTCATGCTGATAGAAATATGGTGAGTAGTGTTGTAACAATACTCTCCCAAGTGGAGCTAATGTAGCCAAGCTCTCTGCTGCCTTGCCACATAGTTCCTCAAGTAGCCTTCTAGCCACTTGTTCACTATCTCAGTTTTTCCATTGGTTTGGGGATGATAGCTAGTGCTTGGAGTCAAATCAGTCCCCACTAACCAGAAAATTTCCTGCCAAAATCCACCCATGAAGTGGTTGTCCCGATCACTCACTATGGTCCTTGGGAGACCATGGAGTCTAAATACATCTCTGAAGAAGAGCTCAACTACCTGTGAAGCAGTATAATGTGCAGAAATGGCAAAGAAATGAGAGTACTTTGTTATTCTATCAACAACAACAAAGATACAATCCTTACCCTATACTGTCGGTAAGCCGGTGATGAAGTCCATAAAGATAATTTCCCACTTCGCATCTGGAATAGGTAGTGGTTGCAATAACCCAGCAGGGTGGGTGTGTTCTCCCTTATTTTGATGGCAAATGGTGCACTCTTTGACATGTCAAATCACATCCTCCTTGAGACCCTTCCATGAGAATATATCCCTTATGGCCCTGTAAGTTTTTGTGAAACCTTGATGCCTGGCAAGTGGGCCGGAATCATGTGATGCCAACAAGATATTTTCCTTGAGCTTGGAGTTCTTAGCCAAGAAGATCCGGTCCTGGTAATAGATGACCTCATCCATTGATTTAAACCTCTCATCTGATACCACCCCATTAAGTATCCCACATGAAAATTCATCTTTGGAATACTCAACTAAAAGTTGAGCTTTCAAATCTGCATCCATGCCCCTCAAAGACAGCGTTGTAGGCCTTTTGGATAGTGCATCAGCTACTACATTGCTCTTCCCCTTGACATACTCTATGTCAAAATCATAAGCTTGGATTTTTCTCACCCAATTCTGTTGTCTCTCCTGGAGTTGTTTCTGTTCAAGGAAGAATCTAAGACTGTTATGGTCAGTCTTCACCTTGAACTTATTCCCCACCAAGTATTGTCGAAATTTGGCTAATGCATGCATGATTGCCAACATTTCTTTATCATAGATGGGGTACAACCTCTCATGAGGGAGCAGCTTCCTACTCTCAAAGGCTATAGGATGCCCACCTTACATCAAGATTTCCCCAATACCTTCACCTGATGCATCACATTCTAGAACAAAAGTTTGAGAAAATTCAGGTAAAACCAAAACAGGACAAATACTCATTACCTCTTTGAGCTTATCAAAAGCCCTCTGCACTGTAGGTGTCCAATGGAAAGCTCCTTTCTTTGCCAAGTCTGTCAGTGGTGCTTCTAGTTGTGAAAACCCTTTCACAAAATTCCGGTAACAAGTGCATATGCCCACAAACCCTCTGAGTTCTATAACATTCCTGGGCTCAGGCCAATCTCTGATAGCCTGTATCTTCTCCTCATGTACCCTCACTCCCTCCACTCCTATGATGTGCCCCAAATACAACATATTTGTGAGGCCAAATTCACATTTGGAGAGCTTGGCATAAAATTGCTGCTCTTTGAGGATATGCAAAACTGTCTCAATATACTGCAAGTGCTCCTCCCAAGTGCGGCTGTAGATAAGAATATCATCAAAGAAGACCAATACAAACTTTCTCAAATCACCACGGAAGATGTGGTTCATGCAGGATTAGAAAGTTACTGGGGCATTGGTCGATCCAAAGGGCATTACCAGAAACTCAAAATGTCCATAGTGACCTCTGAATGTTGTCTTGGGGATATCTTGCTCCCTCACCTTGATTTGATGATACCCGGATCTCAAATCAATCTTGGAGAAGTATGTAGATCCCCTCAACTCATCCATGGTTCATCGATCCTGGGTATAGGGTACCTGTTCTTCATGGTCTTCTTGTTCAAGGCCCTATAGTCAATGCACATCCTCAATGTGCCATATTTCTTCTTTACTAAGACCACTGAAGAAGCAAAAGGACTGGTAATGGGCCAGATGTGTCCTAGAGCTAGCATCTCTTGGATATCCCTCTCAATCTCATCCGTATAAGCCTTGGGATGACTATAAGGAGTGGTGATTACTTCTTGGATCCCTTTCTCCAACTCAATAGTGTGTTCAAACCCTCGGTCAGGAGGTCTCCCTGGTGGGATATCTCCAAATATTGTAGAATACCGGTCCAAGAGAGATTGAACATCTAGATGCACTGGTGAATCCTTGCCCTTCTCCTCTAATATATGCAGCTCTACTGCCCATTCAACATCCCCTCTGCGCAGATATGCCTCCATCCTATGTGCTGAAATAACCTAAGGGGGGTATGTGTTTATACCCTTGATCTTTTGTTGCTGGCCATCCTTCCCTCCTATCCATTCCATCTCCAAAGTTCTCCAATTAGTGGTGACTCTCCCAAGAGTGATTAACCACTGAACTCCCAATATGACATTGGTTTCTAGAATGTCTACCACAAAGAAGTGTTCTGTCAATATGTAGGTCCCCATGGTAATGGTTAGTGCCAGAACATACTTGGCACATTGCAGGGTCATAGCTCCTGGGACCAAAACTGAGAATCCCTCAAACTCCTCCATGTGGATTTTTCTCCTTTGTACCAGTTGTGCATCAATAAAATTATGAGTGGCTCCACTTTCTATTAACACAAAGAATCTTTTCCCCATGATAGTACCTCTCACCCTCAAGGTTAGATACTTTGGGACTCCTCTTAACGCTGCAATAGCTCCCCCTCTTGGAGAAAAGTCTTCCATGGATTGTACAGTGTTTGCATCCTTCTTGGAGAAGGTCTTGACATGATGTGTCCTTCCTGCAACACATTCTCCCTCCAAATCCCAAACATGGATTGTCTTCCTTGGTCTTGAGTAAGTCTCCTGCTACAAAAAGGTTCTTGCCCTGGGAAATATGTGTTGTAGATCTCTAGCTTTCTTCACAGCTTCAAGGAGTGTGGTTGCTTTAGTGGATTTTACCAACCCTTGCAATGGTTCAGCCATCCCATTAATAAACATGCATACCTTCCTACTCATAGTGAGGTTGGATACCATCACTAAAAGTTGCAAATACTCAGCAATATAATCTTCAAGATCTCCCTCCTACTTGAGCTTGGTTAACTTGGAAAAGTGGGATTTCGGATCTCTTCGATCAAACCTCTCCACTAGATTCTTGGTGAAAGCTGAGTATGAAGTGATATGATGATGCCCAAGTGTGGTCAGTCCATGAAACCTCCATTCTTGAGCTTCCCCTTCTAGGTGCAGTGCAGCTATTTTGATGGCTTCTATCTCATAAACCTTGTTGAGCTAGAAGTATGTGTCCATCTTCTCCACCCAAGCCTTGGTTGTGCACTTAGGTTTCCCATCAAATGTGGGCAAGAATAAACCTACCATACTGCACTGTAGGGTTGATCCCTGCATCAATTTCTCCTCCTTTTGATGAGGATTAATCCTCCTCCCATCCTTGATGTGGAAAAAATCCTGAAAGCTCGAGTGCTCCTTGAACCCTTGAGATTGGAGTTCATATTCTTCAAAATATTCTCCCAGGGTTCCCTCCTTATCTCCCCCAGTTATAAATGAAGGCATGGTAGAGCGTTGTGATGCAGCTGAATGCCCCATGCCATTTTCAGTGCTGGTGCTTTCCTCATGGAAAAACTCTATAGAATCCCCTTCATGTCTCATCTCCTTGAGGTCCCTTGCAATGTTCTGTAGGGTTTGAAGTAGGAGATTCAAAATTTCTTCATCCTCCATGCTGAAGATAAATTTCCCCCACAAGCTGAGCCAAGAGCAGAGCTTCGATACCACTGTAATATTCCTTTTTAGAAATTTCTGCAATATCTCCAATGAGGATGTTGTATAAGGAAAACCATGCAATAAAAATGCAGAATAGGACTTGGATCCTCTTATATATGTTGTATTTAGATTAAATATGAAATGGCATCAGAAACAAATCATTCTAGCTACACTAAACAGATCTCCCCAACTCATATATTCTCAGAAACACCCCAATCCCACAATATCACAAAATAGAACTGCTAAATACTGCAACAGTGTAATTTTTATTATGAAATATACAAAAAAATATGATTTCATACAGATCTGGAGCTTTCATTAATCATGGAATCAGAAATGAGAGGTTTGAACTCTTTTACAAGCACATCAAAACACCTCGGTAAGGGTTTCCAGCAAAATAGCAACATAAAATGCAGCACTTCAAAAAATAATGTTGTACCCAGCAACTCTATATTAGAAAATACTAAATGTAATATGAAATAGAAAAATAATACAAAAATTGGCCCAAGGCATTCCTCAATAGACCTCCAGGAGTGAAATAGACACCTCCTCCTCTGAAACAAGCACAAAATAGGAAGGTATGACCCAGCTGTTGCTGCTACTCTAGAAATGACGCAGTTACAGAGAGTGACTATGCTGTATATGATATAGAATGGTTCTCCTCAAGACAAATAATGAAAATTGAGCTTAGGACCTCCTCCGTAGCTCTCCCAATCAGCTAGACCAAAGGTGAAGATGGAATTCCCGCATGAGAATTCTTTGCACTAAATAGTGCTGCAACTCCAGCTAAACAGCTGAAGCTTGCAATCAGTCAAAAGAGAAAAACAAAGATGAATACTCAATGCCTTCCCTTGCTGATATCTCCTCCTTCTTATCCCTGGTGAGCTTCCTCACCTGATGCTCGAGCTACAGTCTTTTTCCACATATACAATTTCAATTTTACTTTAAACCCACAATCTTCAATCTTGTCTGCATACAAGACTGCATTCCAAATCCTTTTCCCAAATAATTTTAAATCTGTGCAATTTACTTTCGAATAATGCAGAATCTTTTCCTTCAGTCAATGGTAAAATCATATAGTAAGAACCATTCCATGAGACTTGAATTAACCCTCGAATCACAATTCAAATTTTAACTCTAAGGTCAAACTAATACCTTGATCCATCTCATGTATATTCGAATATTCATTTGCAAAATATAATGACCCAAAGAATTAACCCTTCGTTCTTACCTTTATGGAAGTTCTATCTAACATTCCAACTTTATTGTTAAACCCATTAATAAAGGGTCTCCAACATATCATAACACATAAAATATGTCAACAAACATTAAGAACCATTATAACAAACTTTGAATGTATTTGGTCCCACACCTCATATGAATATCGACCTGGGGTTAAAATCCAAACATCAACAAATATAGCAAATATGCCTTCACTTAATCACACAGGTTCGTCTTTAAACTTTGATAACTACCCAAATACAACATATAAAGTTGTTCAGGCCCACCACAGACTATACATACCTCAGGTTAAATTTCATACATCGCGCGACCATGATCACCATAGATTTCCCAGCACTGACCATCAGATGGTTAAAACATGTAACACATTTTTTTGTTCTCCGAGACTTAATGCTCAAAATTCACGCGATGAGAGTGGGTTTAGAATACCACTCTTGGACGCGTGTCAACCAGCCAATGGAATCACATTTTTTTGTTGATTCCAATTACCACTTTACAACTGCGCAATACCATTGGTTTCGGCTTCCAAACCTGCCTTTACTATAGCTTCAAGGTTCCATCCATTAACTCAAGGTTCCGCTTCCTTCCATAGTCACCACTACAATTCAAATAGAGATTACTCTCTGCACACACCATTCCGTTGTGCCCTTCTCGTCTTCTGCAACTAATTTTATGAATCGATATTATCGGTATCACTTCTAGCAAGCTCAATAAGCAGAGCTAATTTCACTTACGTTCATTATCAAAGGGTCAAACTCATCGATTCACTATCGAATCATCCTTACAAAGGGTTAGACCATTCAATACCTAGTCTTCAACAAATTTCTATATTGGGTTTCGACTAAGTCGATATCAATTTAGTAAATCAAATCCACCATCCTTACAAAACATTCATAGCGGTAACACAATGGATTCCTAGTATGGTTAGAGTTCCTCCACACAAAATTAATGCGTATTTAACTCACACGCAGAAGCGTAGATGTGAATACATTCGGAAACATAATCCTTCACATAGAGGTTGAAGTTATAATTTCAATCAATTCAAGACAGAATCATCAAATTCAGGGATTTAAGAATAATCGAAACCCCCTTTCATATAGTAACCACAGAATTCGATTCGCTTCCCATCTCTTACACAGGGTTTCTTCCTTCTCAAAATTGATCCATTCTGTGATCGATTTTCCCAAATTCATAATCACAATCAACCAATATTTTAACCCCTTTCATTCACACATCAAAGAACTCGAGAATGAAACATAAACTCAAAGAATTAAGTTCTATATTACTACACACAGCATTAGATCAAAATCTTCCTACTTGGCTAGGTTTTCAATTTGATGGCATTACAGATATTATTCACACATTCTTACACAATTTCTCATTGACATTCAATACCCATTCACACAGAGTTTAAACCAAATTATACTCATGTAAAATTAAACATACTCCTTCATTTATACAATGAAATTACTTACAACCTCTTTGTTTGGCCAAATATTCTATTCTATGGCCTTCTACTCTGCACGACTCTCTCTTCCTCTACTACTATTTTTCGTGCTTACATTTATACACAATGATGACCTGAATCGATTCAGGTCCTCAAACAGCTCAACAAACTCCTAACATTCCCAATTCCTAGTTTAGACTCAATAACTAAAATTATTGAAACTAATCCTAAATCTACTCATAACCCCTGGTTGTCTCTTCATATTCCTAACTTAACTAACTTCCTCATGTTCTCTAGAGTTTAGAGAGGATTTAAAATTCCTCCTAATTTATTCAAAACACTAATAATTACAAGAGAACTTAAAAACATGAGACCCCTCTATTCCTAAGAAAATACAAATTATTTCTAGAGCCTAATGCCCCTGCATTAGACTTCTAAGGTTCAAATTGATCATGATCTCCTGATCATGTGTCTTTAATCTCTACCAACTGGATCCCATACTCTGTTTTGCTACTGTCCAGCAGTTGCATCATCCTTCAACTGCATTCTCCAGGTCTCCATATCCTGTTCTGCAAATTACCCCCAGTTTTACTTTCAAAATCCCTTATTGTCTTTCCTTTGCTGAAATCCTTCTTCTTTCTTGTTGTTGTTTTCTTCTTCTGAGACACTTTCATCATCAGTCTTCCGATGTCTTCAATTTCTTTGTCCAGCCTATCTTCTAGCTGGAAATTCCTTTACCCACTGCTGCTGCTTTCAATTCCTGTTAATGCCAATACTACTTCTCTTGCTATCTTACATGTTACTAACATTTTTACCACTCCTGCAGATGTCACCCCCCATGTTGCGCCTGCTACCACCATGGGTGTTGCTGATGCCAATGTTGCCTTTAACATTTCAGTCAATGCTGCCTCCCTGATTGTTGTTGTAATTGTTTTTATTTTTGCAGATGCCATCCCCAATGTTGCGTCCTCCCAAACTTCCTGTCCCTCTACAACAATTTTATTTTTCTCCTCATCTGCAAATTCACTCTTAGAAAACAAATCATCATTTAATTTTTCACCTGCAGCAACATACTCATCCAGTATACTAGTAAATATAATTAAATTCTGCAAACTAGTATCTTCTCCTCTTTCCTTCACAGCTTCAAGAATTTCCACTCTAGTGTCTGCAGTACCTTCCTCTTGCATAATTTATTCCAACAAAAAATTCAGCCATCTCTTCTGTTCTTGTTTCACATCCTCAACATGATGCAATTTAATTTCAGCATCTCCTTCTTCTTGGGCAATCTTCAGCAATTTCCTTTCATCCCCTTGATTGATTATAGCAATCAAATCAAGCCCTCCAAGCTCTGAAATTTCATCTTCTGTCAGAATAGAATTATGATTCCTCCTCACTGTAGCAGCTTTAAAAATATATCCTCCAATCTGCTCTTGGCCTATCAGACAAGACAATTCTTCTCTGTCATCAACAGTGACAAATTTCTGCATATGAGACATGACTGTCTCATCTTCTTTCTTCTGCAACAATATTTCATCTCCCAAGACAACTCCAAAGGATGGATTGTCTTCTGCCATTCCTGTGAGTACAATCAATCTGTCAGTGTTAAGATCACAATACCCAATGGTCTCACTTGTTGATCCAGTCACCAATTATTTTCTCTGCAGTTCCAAGTCCTCTTCAAGGCTCGGAAATTCTTCATTATCTTTTTTTTTAGCTGCCAGAGTTATCTCCATTGCTCCAATCACCATGTTAAAATGGTGATCCTTCCCTATTTTTTTAGCCAACATAGCTTCCCTTCTATTCAATTCTCTGACTGTTTTCATTAGTTGTTCTTCTTTCCCTGCATGATCAACACATGAATCATCAGCAGTAAAATTCCAAGGCTTCAATAACTTTTTATCTTCTGACAACAGATCAGTATGTTGTTCAGAACTTCCTTCCAAATCCTCTGTCAGCACATCGGTATGCTGATCTGCATCCTTCATGAGACTGTAAGCTAGTCTCTCTTTCCTTCCATCATCTGCTTCATGAACGTCCTTCTGCTGTGATTCACCAAAATGAACTCCTTCATTTTTCTGAATCATTTTCTTATCCTCTGTTCTCTGATTGTCATTCATGAAAATTCCTCTGTCTTTATTCTTCAACAAATTATCTTTTGCATAGGCCCTCTGCTTCTCCAATTCTCTTCTTTGAAAATCCAACCTCCTATACAATTCAACAACTTCAATTGGAGTATATTTTGGAAACCTTACACAACCTTTTATGCCTTTTCTTGTTCTTTACCAATCATCTGCTGGTCCTTCTCTCTCTGCCTCAACATTCTGCTGAACATCTTCATTGGACTCTTCAATCTTCATCTCTCCCTAAGATCTCACTATCTCAGCATTGATCTGAATAGATTTCAGATTCAATTTCTCCTCCTAAAAAAACATTGAAGTTTTTTCATCTCCCTATGATGTACCTGCAAACATACACAACTCTTTAGTTTTCAATCACAAGACTTTTCAGTCTTGGTTGGTTTCTCAAGCTCTTCTCCTTGAACAGATCTGCATGTGGAATTTTCAAATTCCATCCTTGACTCAAGAACCTTGAGTTCCTCCTTCTTTGGAGAATCTGTAACCACATCATCCAGCTGATCTAGACTTGTCCAATAGCTCAGGAAATCATCAATGATTTTCTCTTCAACAAGACAAAATCCTTACTGCCTTAGTCTTCATCATGTCTCAAAAGATCTCTTGCAGACCCCCATTCTTCATCTGTACTCTGTTCTGCTTTACAAACAGAAACTTATTTTCTCAACTCAGTTGTCTTGAGCTCCTCTTTCAACAAGGAAATCTCCTTTTTCCTCAGCTTTAACTGTAATGGTTGCCATTTCACACTCTTCTTCATGAGCCAACCAACTCTTTGGTTTTCCTCTATCATCCTCTCGAGTTCATAAAGTTGTTTACTGATCTCAGCTATCTCTTTCCAATACTCTTCATCAGTGAGTTTCTTCCTCATGCCATTTTCTTTGGCATCTGCTTTCTCTTTTCTATTATGGCCTCTCTCAGAACCTCTGCAATATCTACTATGGCTATCAGTAGCCATTTTCTTCTCCTCCAAGATTTCTTCACTCACAAGCTGCACTAAGCCTCTACAACATCAAGCTCTCTTGTTGCAACTTACCTTACCAATCCCTTCCTCTGGATCCGGCTTTTGGCAAGTACTGGTCCCCTTCTGCTGGAACCTTTTGAGCACTCTCTTTTGCTCTCTCTAGGCTTCACTCTACAAATTTTCAAGAACACATCTGTTCTTCTTTCATCCAACCTCCGTTTGGAATTCTCTAGGTTCTGCCACACATTCTTCTTCACTTCAGAATCCCTTGCTGGATTCCTTTATCACTACTCTCAAATTTGTGATCTGCCTTTGCTGAGATTTCTTCAATTGCCTGAAATCTGGATTCTGCAAACAATTCTTCAAACTAGATTTAACCACTGCTCATAAACTCACCTTCTCTTGAGAACACTGCAATTCTCCTCCCTATTCAACCTTTAGCTGAATATCTGGCTCAATGCCTTCACCATCAAACTTTGTCTTCACCTTTCTGCAACCACAATTCTACAATTACAATTTCAAATCAAATTTAAAATTATCTTACCTGCAAGATCTATGCATGATCTTGTCTTCCACTCACTATGCAAAACCTGTTCACTGTAATCAGATTAAAAAATATGATCTTCCCCCTTCTCTCATCACATGCACTGTATGCTTATTCAAACCTGCAATTTCTGCCAACTAGATTTAAAAACTTTTCTTCACTGCCCTTACCGGCATGTGTTCCAAAATTAAATTCTAAAAGAGTTATTCCTAACGCTTTGATACCACAATGATGCCTAGGCTACAGTCTTTTTCGACATATACAATTTCAATTTTACTTTAAACCCACAATCTTCAATCTTGTCTGCATATAAGACTGCATTCCAAATCCTTTTCCCAAATAATTTTAAATCTGTGCAGTTTACTTTCAAATAATGTGGAAGCTTTTCCTTCAGTCAATGGTAAAACCATATAGCAAGAACCATTCCATGAGACTCGAATTAACCCTCGAATCGCAATTCAAATTTTAACTCTAAGGTCAAACTAATACCTTGATCCATTTCGTGTATATGCGAATATTCATTCGCAAAATATAATGACCCAAAGAATTAACCCTTCGTTCTTACCTTTATGGAAGTTCTATCTAACATTCCAACTTTATTGTTAAACCCATTAATAAAGGGTCTCCAGCATATCATAACACATAACATATGTCAACAAATGTTAAGAACCATTATAACAACCTTTGAATGTATTTGGTCCCACACCTCATATGAATATCGACCTGGGGTTAAAATCCAAACATCAACAAATATAACAAATATGCCTTCACTTAATCACACAGGTTTGTCTTTAAACTTTGATAACTACCCAATGCCAACATATAAAGTTGTTCGGGACCACCACAGACTATACGTACCTCGGGTTAAATTTCATACACCGTGCGACCACGATCACCATATATTTCCCAGCACTGACCATCGGACAGTTAAAACACGTATCACGTTTTTTTGTTCTCTGAGACTTAATGCTCAAAATTTATGCGATGAGAGTGGGTTTAGAATACCAATCTTGGACGCGTGTCAACCAGCCAATGGAATTGCATTTTTTTTGTCAATTCCAATTACCACTTTACAACTGCGCGATATTGCTGGTTTCAAATTCCAAACCTGCCTTTACTGTAGCTTCAAGTTTCCGTCCATTAACTTGAGGTTCCACTTCCTTCCACAATCACCGCTGCAATTCAAACAGAGATTACTCTTTGCACACACCATTCCACTGCGCCCTTCTCGTCTTTTGCGACTAATGTTATGAATCGATCTTATCGGTATCACTTCCAACAAGCTCAATAAGCAGAGCTAATTTCACTTACGTTCATTATTAAAGGGTCGAACTCATCGATTCACTATCGAATCATCCTTACAAAGGGTTAGACCATTCAATACCTAGTATTCAACAAATTTCTATATTGGGTTTCGACTAAGTCGATATTGATTTAGTAAATCTAATCCACGGTCCTTACAAAAAATTCATAGTGGTAACACAATGGATTCTTGGTATGGTTAGAGATCCTCCACAGAAAATTAATGCGTATTTAACTCACACGCAGAAGCGTAGATGCGAATACATCCAGAAACAAAATCCTTCACACAGAGGCTAAAGTTCTAATTTCAATCAATTCAAGACAGAATCATCAAATTCAGGGATTTAAGAATAATCGAAACCCCATTTCATATAGTAACCACAGAATTCGATTCACTTCCCATCTCTTACACAGGGTTTCTTCCTTCTCAAAATCGATCCATTCTGTGATCGATTTGCCCAAATTCATAATCACAATCAACCAATATTTTAACCCCTTTCATTCACACATCACAGAACTCGAGAATGAAACATAAACTTAGAGAATTAAGTTCTATATTACTACACACAGCATTAGATCAAACTCTTCCTACTTGGCCAGGTTTTCAGTTCAATGGCATTACAGAGATTATTCACACATTCTTACACAATTGCTCATTGACATTAAAGACACATTCACACAGAGTTTAAACCAAATTATACTCATGTAAACTGAAACATACTCCTTCATTTATACAATGAAATTACTTACAACCTCTTTGTTTGGCCAGATCTTCTATTCTACGGCCTTCTACTCTGCACAACTCTCTCTTCCTCTACTACTATCTTTTTTTCTTACATTTATACACAATGATGACCTGAATCGATTCAGGTCCTCAAACAGCTCAACAAACTCCTAACATTTCCAATTCCTAGTTTAGACTCAATAACTGAAATTACTGAAACTGATCCTAAATCTACTCATAACCCCTGGTTATCTCTTCATATTCCTAACTTAACCAACTTCCTAATGTTCTCTAGAATTTAGAGAGGATTTACAATTCCTCCTAATTTATTCAAAACACTAATAATTACAAGAGAACTTAAAAACATGAGACCCCTCTATGCCTAAGAAAATACAAAGTATTTCTAGAGCCTAATGCCCCTGCATCATCACCCTGAACCCCACTCATTGATGATGTGTCTTCCTTGAGAAGATTCCCCTTTCAAACCTGCGCTGCCCTAGGTAGTTTCCCTCCTCTTGTAACAGCGCTATTGACTTGGCCAACTGGAGCTAGCTCATTTATTTGCCCCTCTTTCACACCAAGGTGGATTTATTTGTCCTCCTAATTCAATCCCTTTCACACTGGGATATGTTTTATTGTCCTCCCTACTATTTTATTTCAAAAATGAAGCAGTTATAATATTCCAATTAGCAGTGGCTAATTGGGAATATTACATGCTGTTACACCATTTTTTGGTCATCTAACCTATTATCATTAGATGGACCCAAGTACACCATGTAAGACCAATTTTACCCTAAGTAAAATTGCTTTCACTATGAAAATAACTTAGTAAACCACCTTTATTAGGTTTTTTATGGTCCAAACAGGAAACTCCATGAGGAAATATTAAATAAATCTACATTTGTTTGATTTTCCTCAAGGAATAATTAGTTAAACAACAGTTTAATTAATATTCCTGGTTATATTTAACCCAAAATAAGGAAATTAATTAGATAAATCATTATTTATCTTATTATTTTCTAAAAAATAATTTTAAACTTTATTTAAATAATATTCTTGTTAAATATGACTAAATCACCCTTAAATAATTAAATAAATAATTATTTATTTGATTATTACTCAACCACATCCTTAATATGATAAATAAATCATTTATTTATTTATTATTTACAAATAAAGGGATTTGACCCAAGTCAAATTCCTTTTCCCTCCAACAAATATAACAAAATATTCCATAAAAGTTGGATCTTGATTTGGTTAATAATATTTTAATTATGCACCAATATCTAATCTAACTCAATATTTTGTTATAAATGGAAGGGTTTTCCCATTCTCCTACCACCTTTTGTTGCCTAAATATCACTCTGGATCTATACTTTTGGTCTAACTATTGATCCACCATCATATTCATATTTTGCTACCATTTTTGTCTGGGTTTTCTACACCATCAAGAGAGAGGAGTTTTAGATCTGATATGCTGAGGACTTACAAGAACCCATCCCATTGAGGAGAACTGGTAACACCCTTCTGTGTTTTCCTCCCAGGTGCCATTAATACAAAATTCATTCAACATATTCTTGTCTTGGCCATTGGATGCATGGAGTAAATCTTGTTTTTTCTACTGCTTAATGTCTTCTAATGCATAGATCTAGATTTTTGCAGCAATTATCTTGATCACCTAACTTCAGATCTGAGGATATTACCAGCCATATTTTTTGTTAGGGTTATTTGTTATGCACAACTAAAGTGGTCCTTTTTTTGTACAATTGGAATTAAGATTCATACTAATAATTGGCGACTCCACACGGTTTACGATTATGACCTCTGTCGTTTTTCTGATCCTTACATATCCAGCTTCTTCAAACCCTAGGATTTCTCTTTAGCCTATTTTTTTTGCTTTTATTGATGTTTTTTTTAACCTATAAAACCCTAAAATGATAAAAATCCTAACTTCTGTGTGTTTTCGGACCTATTGCGCAGGTGACAGACATCAGCCGCAGCTGAGACAATAATTTTTTTTGAAATATGCCGCCAAGAGTGTCGGAAGTGCAGGTCGCACTTTTGGCCCAAAACCTGCGACCTGGACCCTCAGGACACACCTTTCAGCCCAAAAACTGTGACCTTTCTTGAAAACAAGTCAAAAACTGTGACCTGGACTTTTTGCAGGAATATTTCTAAAAGTTTTCCAGGTATGTCTGAGCCTCTATTCATGGTTGTCTGACCTCTGTATCTGCCTGTTTTGGACCCGTATTTGTTCTATTTTTCTCAACTAAGTGGGAACCTAGCCCCTTAGGGCTTCAGTACCCTCCACTTCTCGTGGAAGAGTTTTTGTTGTGTCAGGTTGTCTGAAATTTCAGAGTCTTCAGCCACTTTTCAGATTTGATACCTCACCTTCAGATCCGCTTCAGATCAGCTTGTTATCAATCCAAATCACCTCATTTAGCTTTGTTTTGGTTTTCCTCTAGGGTTCACTCTGTTTCCCTCCTGGAGATAGCCTTTCACCACCTCTTTTTACAGCAATTTTTCCTCTGATTTGTTGTTGTTTTCTGCACGACTTTCCAGCAGATTTTGTCCTTTAGATCCCTGACCCTCCTGACCTTAGATCTATTGGATTTTTTAGTGTGTTTTGATTAGTTTTTTACTCACCTAGAGACTAGTTGTTGAGAGGCCCACCTCCTTGAATTTAGATTATTTCATTATTAGCTGTTTATTTTATGTTTTTGCAGGCTTATATACTATCATTTGCAGGTTTATTTGCATCTATACTGCACACTTTTTATTTTTCTCTACAAACGTCTGGGTTTAAAAATTAAAATTTACACACTTCACACGCACACCCTAAGTGAAAAAGGTCTTGGTTAACACCGCCAATAAAACTGTCAATTGATCCTGCACCTCTATGCCCTTTTTTTGACATTGTAATCAGTTGATCCTGCACCTCCCTACCCTTGTTAGTCTCTTTTTCCTTTGTGCCATGTTTGTGTCGTCATCATTGCGCCACCAAGGCATTTATCCCAGAGACTTCTTGGCCTTCATCCTCAGTTTTCGGTAGGAATACTTACTCCTCTGCGTAGGATTCGAGTTAGTCCTCCACCGAGTCCACACACCGACTCTTCTTCTGGTCCTTTAGGTTCTCCTTCTCGTTCCGCCTTTGGTTCTCCCCCTATCACCTTCACCATGTCTGGTGCAAGACCTAATACTGGTGGTAACCTCGGCCCTCATGTTGGGAATACCATTAGTGGAACCGCAACATACACTAACCCGGCTGCGCTCAAATTTCTGTTTGTATATATGTAATCATGCTTCCATACTTGGATGATATAGTTGTACTTTTCATGGGATTATATGGAGAGAGGATGGGCAGTTTGTATTTACCACATGGGATGGAAACTCTCTATGCACCTTATGCTACATGATTTAGAGAGAGTATCAAACCAACCATGTTTGTTTCCATCGAGTTCTTGACTCCTTGTGGGATGGATTTTGTACATCTCATGATGATTTTGGAGGAACAATTCATGGAGGCTTGGATTGGTGAACACTTGGCTCATGATGAAATCCTGATCTTTGATGGTGTCACCAATGAAGAAGGAGAATTTTTGCAACACTCACCCTATCAGTTGCTTGAGGACAAGCAACATTTTGGAGGGGAGGACTATAATATTCCCAATTAGCCCAAGCTAATGGTAATATACAATTTTGTCTCAATATTTTGTTTCATGAATAAAACTGTAAAGGAGGATCAATAAAACCCCTATTCAGAAAAATAAATCAATGCCACATGTGAACATGGACAAATCTGGGCTATTTACATAATCACACTTAGGTGTGAAAGAGACTGGAGCATTTGACCAAGTCAACCAGGACCAAATCAACAACTCTATCTAGATACAGTGAATCTCCTAGAGGTACAACACAGTTTTAGTTGGAGGCTTCTCATGTGAATTCAACTAAATCATTGAGATGGTTTAGGGTTTGACAAGACTTTCATCCTATAAGAGGAAGAGGAGGACAACAGAAGAAGGTTTTTGATTGTGCATATTTCTAAGTATAGTGTCTGTTCAGACATATACCATTCTCTGCTGTTTAGCTGAGAATAGTGTTGCTTAGTACTTGGGTGTTCCTATGCAGGAATCCCACCTATTCCATTGAGGATTTCTTGGAAGGGTCTTGCAGATCTCATCCACTATCAAGCATTTGGCCAAGCTCATCTTCCAACTACAACGCAGATCTTGTTGAGGGTTTGGTTGTCCTTGTAAGCTGCAGCAAGTGGAAGCTAGATCTATTCATATCCAGGCCATTTCAAGGCCTCTTTTCACTAGGGAAGTCTTATATCCCATGGGCAAGAGAGTTCTGAACCTTTGGAGCTGATATTTCATATCTTGGCATCAGGCCAACTTAGTGTTTCAAGCTACAGCACAGTTTCCATTCCAGGACTGCGTTATTTTCAAGGAGGAAATTGCAGGGTGTTTTGACCCACTTTTTGAGGAGAGATCTCTAGTGTTGGGGATTTTCCCTTCACTTTGGTGATCCATGGATTATCTTTTTTATCCATGTTTTGTACAGATATGATCTGCTTCTATTGTAAACATCTTCAGAAATTTCTGAATAATATTGTAGATCTGCTACTTTAATCTCAGATCTACTCTCTGTATTGCATGATTTGATCAAAACCCCAAGGGGATCTTGTAAAGGAGAATTTATAGTGTACAAATGGATTTGATATTTTGTACACAAATCTTCTCTAGATCTGGAGTGTAATATACAGCTGCTATAGCTCTTATAAAAACGTTGTTAAGCTATTTTTCAGTCAATACATGTGTTGCAACCCTCTTTCTTGAGGAGTTTCTTCTATTTTGTCTTCTACATTCTGTTGTATAATGTAAGGGCATCATTATGGATCTGATTTGCTGTTGTTTATATAAAATTTGATCCTTATTATTGGTCTCCTACTCTTGCTCTCAAAATTGTGTTATTTCTTAAGCAGTTTGTTGCACATAGCTGTAGCCCTTCTCTTTGGGTGTTTTCCAGCTATACTAGGTGGTGGGAGGTCTGTTTACCTCACCTAGTTTGATTTGTTTTTGCTTTCCTTTTGGATCTAGACACTAGATCCACTAATCTAAGAGATCAAAGAGCTGAAAACTCATTTTGGTGCACAAATTTCTAAGGAGTGCATTATTTTAGCATGCTTTTCTGTGTATTCCCATTTTGGGGATATTACAGTGGTATCAAAGCTCCTTTCTTGGCACAGCCTGTGCTTTCATTAAAGAGACAAAGCCAATATTAACTCAAAATAAGATGAACCTCTGAATGAGAGAGAAAATAGGTATCATAATAGAAGCCAGGGGAAATTTGATTACACCAATGATGATCAAGACAAGGGTAAAGCCCCTGAAACTGGAAGTGATAAAGAAGGAGAAGAGTTTGCAAGAACTCTTTTGGTATCCATTCAATATCTTGCTAGAGAGATCAAGGAGATGAGACTAGATAGGCTCAAGGATTCTCCTAGGAGGTTTCACCCTGGTGAAAGCTCTGGCATGTCTCACCACTGGAATGATCAACTAGTGAACCAACCACAAGCTCCACAACGTTCTACTATGCCTACTTTCTTAGCTATGGAGAATGAAGGACCTCATGAGAAAGCATCCCTTGAAGACTATTTTGAAGAGTATGAATCCTAGAATCAGAGATTCAAGGACCACCTAAGTTTTCAAGAGTTTTGTCACCTCAAGGAAAAAAGAAGACCAAGGCATCAGTATAGAGATGGTGCATTCACTCAGAATCATGATCGACATCACTCTATGGGCAGATTCGTTTTACCCAAGTTTGATGGGTCGTCCACTAGTTCTGCCAAGGCATGAGTAGAAAAGCTGGATATCTATTTTTAGTTGAACAAAGTCCCTGAGATGGAAGCCATCAAGATTGCAGCACTGCACTTTGAAGGTGAAGCACACAAATGGTGGTTCCATGGGTTTTCCACATTGGGCCATGCCATTGTGACTGCCTATTCTGAGTTTACTAGAATACTGGTGGAGAGGTTTGACAAAAAGGATCCAGAAGCACCTTTCATGAGCCTTGCAAAGCTGAAGTAGTCAGGCAATGCAGAATCTTCTATCTCTGAGTTTCTGAGATTATCTGTTATGGTTCCTGATCTATCTGCAGCAAGGAGGGTGTACATGTTCATCGATGGCTTGGATGAACCTTTGCATGGGTTGGTTAAATCTACCAAGCCCATTACATTGCATGATGCCATTGATAGGGCTAGAGACCTTCAATATGCCTTGCTAAAAGAAAAGGAAACCTTTCAGAACAAGCACTCTTACCTTTCTAAAGGGAAGGAAGAGAAAGCTGCTCCTTCCAAGGAGAGCTCATTCAAGAAGCCTCTTGATATTGAAGTCTAGAGGGAGCTAAGGAAGAAGAGGCTATGTTTCACTTGCCAAGAATCATGGGCACCTGGACATAGATGTGTTGCTGAGAAATCAAACTACATAGAAGTCTTCTTAGATGTTGAGGAGGAAGAAGAAGATGATGAACCAAGGAGAGGTCACAGCGCTGACAATGTTGAGGGAGATCCATCACCATCGAGAGATGGGAGTGGAGATTTTTCTCCTATTGGAGGAACTATTTAATCTTTGAGGGGAGTACCTAAGTACTTGACCCTAAGAGTTCATGGTTCAATCATGAATCAGGGGGTATCTGTTCTTATTGACATTGGGGCGACCCACAACTTTATTGATGTTAATCTTGTGCAAAGGAGGGCCATACCCACTGATACCTTTGAGGGATTTTCTATTCTAGTCACAGGAGATAGAACAATGCAATGCATGCATTATGTCCCATCACTTTCAGTCACCATGGGATCCTATACTTTGGTGGATCACTTCTTTGTAGTTGACATACCAGACGCCAATGTTATTTTGGGTGTTCAATGGTTGATTACATTGGGGAAAGTCACCACTGATTGGGAGGCTTTGCAAATGGAATGGGTGGACAATAAGAGTGGTACCCCTCACCTAACACTTCCACACAAAAAATAGACATGGATTTGTGCAGTGGAAGCAAGGACCTCACTTTCCCTTCTCTCATGTTCATGAGATTCTTGCAAGGGACACTCTCATCTAGTGGAAAACCACTAGGGAGGCCACTAGATTTAGTTTTAGTGGGAGATATATCACTACTTGATGCTCCAAAATCAGATCTAGGAGGGAAGGGAGCATTAGGAGACAAAACTATAGCACTGGAAGGCTTAAGCAAGCACCATAAGGAGGGAGATTTTCTTCTCTCATCATCCTCACCATCCTTCATTTCTGATTCTACGATGTTGGATGAGGAAAAGGGGAGGTATGTCCTTCCTACTTGTACCTTTGGCATAAGAAATTTCAAAGAAGATATCAACAACATGGCAGACAATCCTATTGATGCATCATCAGCACTATCCTTGTTGGGGACTGTGGATCTATATTGGAAATCCTAGCTGTTGGTGGATTACTCCAAGGATCTCTACACTTGTATAATGCTTGATGACCAGGTGCATGAAGAGGGTTATCTAATCCATGAGGGATTCATCTATCATCATGATAGGATCTTCTTGCCTAGAGCCTCCAAGCTCAAGGAGAGGATGCTACAAAGAGCCCTTAAGGAGTTCTGTTTCAGCCCTACCTATTCTATGAATATCTACAACACTATCATGAGATGTTTTGAATGGGAAGGCTTTGGAGGGGAGCTACATCAGCATTTTCTATAACGCAAAAGCTATGTGGAGTTGGGGCAGCCAAAGGACTCTATGCAAGATTCATTTCAGTCATTTCTTCCTTCTCTTGGAAAGGGGGAAAAATTTGTGCACAATTCCATGTGTAGAAGAAACATTGATGGTGAAAAATCTGATCATGTAATGCAAGCTTTATTTTCTGATTTTATGTATTCTTTCACCATGTTGTTGTAGGCCATGGCTCCCAAGAGGAGTGTTGTATCATATGAATCTCATGGAAAACTTTGGGCCACTACAATTTTTGAACTTGGCCACTCCCCTGTTATGCAAAGGGAGATTCCTTTTCATGATGGGGGCTTCCCAAAGGCACCAAACATATCTCACACTTTCAACCATGGTGAGATAACTTGTGAAGCAAGTAAGTGGTGGGGAAATCACTTACTATACCTTGATCTGATGCAGGCAGGAGATGCACTACGCTGGCACCCTATGTGGGACTTTAACCCACCCCCTCATGCTCAAATTTATGTTTTATATATGTAATAATGCTTCCAGACTCGGATGATATAGTCGTAATTTTCATGGGATTGTATGGAGAGAGGATGGGCAGTTTGTATGTACCACATGGGATGGAAACTCTCTATGCACCTTATGCTACATGCTTTAGAGAGAGTAGCATACCAACCATGTTTGTTTATGTTGAGTTCTTGACTCCTTGTGGGATGGATTTTGTACATCTCATGATGATTTTGGAGGAAAAATTCATGGAGGCTTGGATTGGTGAACACTTGGCTCATGATGAAATCCTGATCTTTGATGGTGTCACCAATGAATAAGGAGAAGTGTTGCAGCACTCACCCTATCAATTTCTTTAGGACAAGCAACATTTTGGAGGGGAGGATTGTAATACTCCCAATTAGCCCAAGCTAATGGGAATATACAATTTTATCTCAATATTTTGTTTCATGAATAAAACTGTAAAGGAGGATCAATAAAACCCCTAATCAGAAAAATAAATCAATGCCACATATAAACATGGAAAAATCTGGGCTATTTACATAAGCACACTTAGGTGTGAAAGAGACTGGAGCATTTGACCAAGTCAACCAGGACCAAATCAACAG
The DNA here is from genome assembly GCA_034641835.2 of Pinus albicaulis. NCBI lineage: Eukaryota > Viridiplantae > Streptophyta > Pinopsida > Pinales > Pinaceae > Pinus > Pinus albicaulis. Next base: position 754,408,170 of record CM076570.1, on the reverse strand, counting down.
CGCTGTCTAGATACAGTGAATCTCCTAGAGGTACAATGCAGTTTTAGTTGGAGGCTTCTCATGTGAATGCAGCTAAATCATTGAGATGGTTTAGGGTTTGACAAGACTTTCATCCTATAAGAGGAAGAGGAGGACAGTAGAAGAAGGTTTTTTATTGTGCATATTTCTGAGTATAGTGTCTGTTCAGACATATACCATTCTTTGTTGTTTAGCTGAGAATAGTGCTGCTTAGTACTTGGGTGTTCCTATGTAGGAATCCCCCCTCTTCCATTGAGGATTTCTTGGAAGGGTCTTGCTAATCTCATCCACTATCAAGCATTTGGCCAAGCTCATCTTCCAACTGCAACGCAGATCCTGTTGAGAGTTTGGTTGTCCTTGCAAGCTGCATCAAGTGGAGGCTAGATTTGCTCAGATCTAGGCCATTTTAGGGCTTCTTTTCACTGGGAAAGTATTATATCCCATGGGCAAGAGAGTTCTGAACCTTTGGACCTGATATTTGATATCTTGGAATTAGACCAACTCAGTGTTTCAAGCTACGTCAACGCAGTTTCCATTCCAGGACTATGTTATTTTCAAGGAAATTGCAGGGTGTTTTGACCCACTTTTTGAGGAGAGATCTCTGGTGTTGGGGCTTTTCCCTTCACTTTGGTGATCCATGGATTAGCTTGCTAATCCATGTTCTGTACAGATCTGATATTCTTCTATTGTAAACATCTTCAGAAATTTCTGAATAATATTGCAGATATGCTACTTTAATCTCAGATCTATTCTCTGTATTGCATGATTTGATCAAAACCCCAAGGGGATCTTGTAAAGGAGCCTTTCTAGTGTACAGATCTGAAATGGATCTAATATTTTGTACATAGATCTGCTCTAGATTTGGAGTGTAATATACAGCTGCTACAGCTCTTATAAAAATGTTGTTAAGCTATTTTGCAGTCAATACATGTGTTGCAGCCCTCTTTCTTGAGGAGTTTCTTCTATTTTGTCTTCTACATTCTGTTGTATAATGTAAGGGCATCATTATGGATCTGATTTGTTGTTTTTTATATAAAGTTTTATCCTTATTATTGGTCTCCTACTCATGCTCTAAAAACTGCGTTATTTCTGAAGCAGTTTGTTGCACATAGCTGCAGCCCTTCTCTTTGGGTGTTTTCCAGCTATACTAGGTGGTGGGAGGTCTATTTACCTCACCTAGTTAGATTTTTTTTTTCTCTCCTTTTGGATCTAGACACTAGATCCACTGATCTAAGGGATCGAGGAGATGCAAACTCATTTCATTGCACATATTTCTAAGGAGTTTTTTATTTCAACAGGCTTTGCTGTGTATTCCCATTTTGGGGATATTACATGTGGTTTTCGTCTAACTCCATTACCAATGACTCTATCCGTCTTCAGTTGTTCCAACGTATGCTTACAGGTGAATCTTCTAAGTGGTATGTTGATTAGGCACCTTCCTCTCATACCACCTTTGTGACTATTTCTCGGGCTTTTCTATCTTACTTCCAGCTTCCCCTGCGTTATGACACTAGTACCGAACTCTTGACTTCTTTCAGTCAATCATCTGTGACCCGCCTATCCGACCATGTCTAGGAATGGTGGAGAAGAAAGAGCCTATGTCGAGCTCCTACCTTCGAAGACCGTGTCTACATGGATTGGTTCCTTAGATCTCTTTTGCCACATATCGGAAAAGATGTCGCATCGCACTTTCCTCAAACTGAAGAAGCCGCTCTCCAAATTGCGTTAAAATATGACCTGATCTATGCTCAGTCGGGTTATGTTTATACCGTTCTACGTGATCTTCCTAGACCCGGTGGTGCCAACACACCGGGGGCATCTCATGTCGCCGATGGTATCGTTGGAGCTCTCTCTAATCCATATGCTCAACCTCCCATGGGCTATGGCTTTCCTCAGGGGGGGGGCAACACCTCCTGTACTTTTCCCCCTCCCGATAGCACGTATCCAGGATACGGCATGCCTCCTCTTTTTTTCTAACCTCCTATTTACCACACTGTTACCCAACCTCCTTATTATCCGTATCCACAGCCTGGTGCTCCAGCTCCTCCAACATTAGCACTGCTTCCTCCCTTACCTTCTCAACCCCCGCAACAACAGCCACCGCCCCCTCAAGGGTAGGTATATGCATAGCAGGGCGCGACTAATCCTCCTCCCTCCAAAAAGAAGAGGAAAGGCACTCAAAATTAGTCTACTCCTAGTAATCCTGGACCTAATCCTCAAAATAATGCTCCTAACACTACTAACCAGCAATAGGGCACCCAACCCAAGCAGGATAGGCCTATTCACACGAACAAGCCTTGTTCTTGTTGTGGTGTTTATGTTCATTACACACATGATTTTCCTCTTTTACCACAGATGTGGAAACTGTGGGAGTCTCAAGCAACATTGCAAGGATAGCAAGCTTCCCCTTCCGTCCCTCCAAGTGCTGCACCTAGTCAACCGGTTGTGCTTACTGATCCTTTCCCTTTGTTAGTATGAATATTTCATCGTAAAAGATCACTTTAGCTACGCATAACAAATAGCCCTAACATCAATTATGGCTGAAAAATATCTTTAAGATTGTTGCACAAATTCAGATCTAAGCAGAAAAGATATTAAGCAGATAAGAAATAACATAGCTCCATAGATCCAATGAACAAGACAAGAAGAATGTATATGAAGGAATCTTGTATTATATTAAAGAATGGGGCACCTGTGAGGAAAACAAGAAAGGTGTTTTCCGGTTCTTCTCAGTTGGATGGATTCTTGGAAGTCCTCAGTGTTTCAGATCTAGCATTTCTCTCTCTTATGGATGTGAAAAAGAAAACATAGAACTCAATGGGAGTTCACAAAGAAAAATAGAAAATGGTGACCAAGAGAAGATCCAGAGTGATATAATGCAATGAAGGTGATTAATGAATGGGGAAAACCCCCCTATTTATAACAAAATATTGGGGCGGTCTAGAACTCAGTGCATGAATAAAATATTATTAATCAAATTCTAGAAGCACCTTTGAGGAATATTTTATTATATTTGTTGGAGGGAAAAGGGTTCTTGACTTGGGTCAATTCCTTTATTTATAAATAATAAATAAATAAATGATTTATTTATCATTTTAGGGGAATGATGGGAATAAATAATGGTTTATTTGATTATTTATGGATGATTTAGTCAAATTTAACTAAGAATATTATTTAAATAATGATTTAAATAACTTGTTCTTAGGAAATAATTAAATAAATAAATATTTATTTAATTAATTGCTTTGTTTTGGGTTAAAAATGACCAAGTAAGTGATTTTATGTGGTGAAAACAATTTTACTTGGGGTAAAATTGGTCTTACATGGTGTACTTGGGTTCATCTAATAATAATAGGTTAGATGACCAAAAAAATGGTATAACAGATTGCCCCCCAATGTACGAGTGTTAGGAGAAAATCGTATGACCGAAGTACGTAGTAAGAACTCAATCACTAGATAGCAAAAGGGAAGTGAGAGAGAGAAGTGTAATGTGTCTGATGTGGTAAAGGACTAGACCCTGAGGAGACGAGACTTACAAGTGAAACATGTCTCTATGAAGTGGTACCTGTGCTAAAGGCGACGGGGGAGGCATACCTATGCCTGACGAGACAAAGTACAAAGAATAAGGCGCTCGGAAAACCACGGAACGCAATAAGTACAAGGAATAAGGCGCCCGGAAAACCACGGAACGCAATAATGAAGCCTGTGCTGGCCTAAACATGAGCCAGATAAATAACATGATAAATCTCACATACATGCGATGCCTGGAATTATGCAACAATATGGTAGTACATGAGATACAAATACACCCAAATGCCCCCTACACGCGGGGAAGAGCTCGCAACATCTGACTGATATGTGCAAATCAAAGAGGCGCCGCAAGCGGTGGAGGCTAATATCGTCAAATGGGAGGAGTTGCATCAAGGGCGGAAAGGAAGTCATCCGAGTATGTGGGGGGCTACCTGCAGGGCCACCCCCTCATGAGGGTTGTAACATCTCACACATACCCGGGAATCATCAAGAGCTGTTGCTACATCACTGGACCATCAAGTGTATAGATCACGATCATGCTGATAGGAGCTTGAACCAAGGGACACTGCCCCCAAGACCTGGCTTCTGGAATAAATGAGCTGATGTCGACAGAAGTAATTTTTCCATAGGTGAGGCAATAAGGGAACCCCACCTAAGGCACGGGGAAAATAGTAGAGCAACGACCAAGTAGAAACTAATGATGATGATGGAATGAGAGAAATGGAGGATCGGTTGGATGACTTCCCTTGTTAGAGCATAAAGTGTATGAAGGGCGTCGCTGCAACTGACACAATATCATGAGGGAGATTGGGCAGGGGTATTGTGGGTCATGAGGGAGGGACCAAGCAGGAAAGGATGGAGGAATATGGCGGGGTACAAAGGGACTCGGGATAGACTCCATGAATGTGCTGGTGACTCGACTCGAATTCTCTAAACAAGGGCGACTTGATGGTGTTGCCTCATAGTACAGGTCCAATGGGGAACCATAAAAACATGAGTACAATAGGTTAGCTCATGATGATAATCAACACGAATGAATACGGGTAAGGAGGCAAAGTGGTGCCCCAAGTACAAGTGTCGTAAGTGAAGAAATTCGATTTTGAGAAGAGGTGAATAGACCCTTCATGGAAAAAATGTGTCCTGGTGAAGTATCAAAACATAAAAAATTGATAGATACCCATTTGAGTGCTCGGTGAGAGCTTTCCAACGGTGCAGACGGTGTGTCAAACGGGGTGACGGTTTGGTCGCAGTGGGCGAAAGGAAAAACAGGGTATTTCTTCTAATAGGGCGTTTTCCCTACAAAATCATTCAATTGCTTGTGTAGTTGTGGTGAATGTGGAGAGGAGAGAAGGCCCTAAATCTTGTGGCGATTGTAGTGGACAAACCGACCGTTGGAATTGTGATCCGTTAGTTGCAGGTGAGAGGCCTAATCTTAAGCATTGTTTTTTATGGATTCAAATTTGCAAATTAGGGCTTTAAATCTCAATAACTACCCCTATTTATTCCTCATGGTCAGGTCACACTTTTTGGGGCAAAAAATGCGACCTGGGACGCAGGTTTGGGCCTGAAAAGTGCGACCTAGCCCAGGTTTGTGCTGAAAAGTGCGACCTGTGAGAGGGAGGTGATTTCAGTGCTGTATTGGGCTGAGGTTCAGTTTTGGTGTGGATATATGCAGTTGTGTGGATCTGGAGACTGACAAATTGACGTTTTTGTTTAGATATGGCAGATATAGTGATCAAATGGAGAGAGCTTGACCTAGGTACATTGCAGATGGAGATCCAGGCGGATCAGGGTGTCCGTCGTGTACTGGCGAGGTATGGAGTGCTGAAATTTTTGGAGAACCCGTTGATGAGGGCTGGAGAGCCCTTGTTGGCCCGTATTATTAGTTACTGGGATCCAGATCAGGAGGTGTTTTTAGTGCAGGGGCACAGGATCGAGCTGACGGTCCAGGATTTGTATTTCTTGACTAGTCTCCCACCATTAGGGATGGTGGGAAATACGCAGCCAGTGTTACCACGTGGGCGTAACATTATGGAGTTTGTTGAGCGACATTGTCGACCAAGGTTTCGAGTCAAGGGGACTCGAATATCCATTGGTGATCTAGAGTGGTTGGAGACCCAGGCGGTGGCCGCAGTAGTGTTACGGGTCTTGGGTAGCCAGGCATTCCATCACATCACTGGAGGGCAGATGATGATCATGGAGAGTGTGCTGAGTGGGACCTGCTATGGGTGGGCCCAGATGATGTTGGTGTCGGTGAAACGACAGTTGTCGCTATGCAAGCGGCAAGTGAATCATGATTGTGCCTATGGGATGATGTTGTTCTCTTTCTTCTTTGAGAAGATCCCAACCTTACGACCTCGTGTACAGTTGCCTGATGGAGGTCCGAGGGAGCCCCGGATGCGTCGGTGGGGGCGATTACTAAGTAGAGGAGGGGGAGGGGTGGTCGGACGGGTGTGCTGACCAGAGTTATTCTCCCATTGGGATCAGATGTCATTATACATATACAACTATCCCTACAGTGGGATGAGTTATTGGGGAGATCTGGACTTGCCGCTTCCACCTGGTCGAGTATGGGGCCCTGATGGTAAGTGACAAGCAACTAATCTGTTATGTGCATTTTAAATTTTGTGACTAGTCTATATGGTGCTAATATTTATACTTTTTGGAATGCGTATATAGCTCCGATAAAACCGGCCGGATATATGGGAGGTCCTGCAGCAGCAGGAGCTACAGGGGCAAGTGGATCGAGGACGGGACAGAGCGAGGAGATGGCCACACTGGTGGAGGACATCCGTCGTGGATGTGAGGGATTGCTGACTGGTGTGTCGGAGCATGGTTGGAAGGATTTAGACGACCGATACATAGAGTTGTGTATTGGGCTACCCTCGGAGTGGCAAGGTATCATGCGACGCATGGCGATGGCCGGTCAGACTGTGCATGATCTACAAGCTGCGGGAGCAGAGCCATTGGCTCAGGATCCTCCAGGGAGTGATTAGGTGTAGGGTAGGTGGTGCCCACCATTTTTTTTGTAGGGGCAAGTGGTGCCCCCCATTTTTGTAGTTATGTTGTGTTTAACATGCTATGGGCATGTCATATGTTTCAGAGCAGATGGACTCTAAAAACACATGTGATATGGTATATATATGATGGATGTATTTGATTGATGGTGTTAAATGTTATTGTGTTGTGTGTGATAAATGCCAGTCTAGAATATGATTTGCAATTTGATCTACGTAGTGATTTTTATCCCATGGTATGTGGTGAAATGTATTGAATCTAAATTCATGTATCAAAAGTTTCACTCGTAAATATTGTCTAGACAGGAGGGGGTTATGCACACGATAGACACCATTAAGTTGTAGGACAACAAGCAAGGAATCTAAATGAACATGTAGATGGAGGATGCAGTGAGAAAGGGCATCGGTTAAGAGACCATGAACTGCATCATATTTGGCCTGATTATTGGTGGTCGTACCAATGCAGACTCCATTTGCAAGGATGAGGGTATGCAAGGGGGTAAAGATGGCCCATGTTGTGGAAGCAAGATGATGGGAATAGCGACTTGCTCCATTGGCATAGCCCAGATGAGGTCCAGACGAAAGGGCCAATGTAATAGTCTCATAAGTCAGGAAAGGGGAAGGATGAGACAAATGAGGGCAGCGTGAGTAGAGGATAGACCTCCAATGATGGCTACAGGAGGGAGCAGTTCGGGTAGGAAGTCTAGGACTCATGGGTCGACGAGAAGGAGAGGAAGGAGGACGATGGGAGGGAGGGCGGGTACTCAGGCTGCAACGAACATCGAAGATATGGATGGTATGATCGTGATGAGGAGAGGGAATGGGAGGGTCAAAGAGACCAGACGATGCTGCAAAGGTACCAAAATAATCAGTATGGGAAGAGATGCATAGATACGGGTCATCACAGGGAATGAGAGAAGAGCAAGTAAAAATATGGTCAAAAGATGAGGAACCCGTGTCTGGAGGAGAATCAAGCAGAATAGGTGGAGTGGGTTCAGAAGGAATGTACTCCAGGGAACGCGTGGATGATGATAGGTATAGAAGAGGAGCAGCGGGGTCGGACATTTCAACATCGGGGGGAGGAATGTCAATGGTAGCAGGGGGATCCTCAAGTAGACTGGACGCATACTGAGCAAGGATGGGAGAGGCGGATTGATTTTTTTAAACCTCGTACTCGCAGATTACCTCTAAAAAGGCTCAGTAATGGGTGAGGTGAGGACAATGGTGAGAATAATGGCCATGAACACCACACAAAGCACAGGGTTTGTTGGTGTGGAGAGTCTTCGGGTTCTTGGCTACGGATGAGGAAGAAACAAAGGTTTCAGGGATCATAGATTCAGGGAACGTGACTTTAACCATGGGTTGGATACGGGGCAACTTAGGACAAGTATGGGTGGGATGACTGATACCATCACACAAGGCGCAAGGCTTGGTGGGTGGGGGTGGGGTAGGATTAGGAGTGGTGGCCTTGTCATTGGATGCCCCCTTGCGAGTTTTTCGTTTCTTGCCAGTAGCTGTTGCAGTATGAGGAGGGTTCTGCGGAGGGGCTAGGGGCACTGTGGTGGTGGAAGGAGTGAAGGGAATCAATTGCACCGGTGTCACGGCTATGTATGGTTTGGGGTGGCATGGTGGGGTCTCGGCTGGAGGAGTAAGATACCATACTAGGATTCCCAAGGTTAAATTAGGTAGGGAAAGGGTGGCCATGATGGGGACCGAATAGACGCTGGGGGGCGGGCCAAGGAACGGTATTTGACCGGCAGGGTAATGACCAGGGGGGATGGCTCCCATATGGTGTAGACTTGAGGGAACGGACTCAGGGGGGTAGGGAGGTGCCAGAGGGTGATTTTTTGACTGAAGCGAAGGGCTAGGAGCAGGAGGCGGTGGGCGAGATGGAGGTTGCTGACTAGTCGTAGCAGGCTACGGAAGACCAGCCTGAGACGATTGCATCATGCAAACATTCGCTGAGCTAGGGTCAGAGACCAAAGGAGGGGGAGGACCAAGAAAAGTTCCAAGCAAAGAGGAGTCTTTGTAGACACCAGGGGAAACACTGGTCAAGGAATCAACTGTTGGTTTATTGGTGACAATCTTTCCATTATGGGGGAAGAACATCTTGCAGTGGACTGTAGATGGGACGACAAACATGCCATAGGTGTAACTATGCCCCAAAAGATGTTATAGTCAAGAGGGGTGTCAATGACTTCAACGTCGACACAAACAGTCTTACCGACAAGGGTAATGGGACATTTATGGAATAGGCCAATGGGTTGGGAGGCATGACCATCCCACGCACAAAGGGTGATGGTGGAAGGGGCCAGTTCAGGGGATCCGATTTGTTTCCAAACCGAAGCAGACATTACACAGGTAGATGCCCCCTCATCAATAATACACCGAGCAACATTGGCGTTTCGTATCTTGACTAGGATTTGGAAAGAAACCGAAGGAGGAAGAGGGGGATGTTCTGACTGACGGGCATCGAAAACAATCAATTGGTCATCAGCAGGATCTACAGTGCCCATGGCAGATAGTAGAGCCCTCTTTTGAGAAGGACACGACTAGAGGAGTTCCAGTGTTGAAATGGCAGCAGGAGATTGGGCCAGATCATCTACTATGCTGTATGAATGGGCAGCCCAACCAGAGGCAGCATTTCGGCGTAATGGTCCCTTAGGAGGCTTGGGATGAACCTCGACTTTGGGCAAAGGGAGTTGCAGGGGACCATTAGGTGTCGATAGAGGCTCTGTAGGACCTGAAGATGGAGACTCAAGGACAGGCAGAACAGGAGGTGTGGAATACTGACGGGACTGATTTTTAAGGTTGAGGTCGACAGTGAGAGGTGGGTCAGAAGCCATCATGAGAATCTGGTAATCAGAGGAACCCGAAGGAGAAGGGTGAGTGGTTACCGAGGTGTGAGGTGGTTGAGTGGCCACGAATCCTTGTTGCGGGAAAGGATCAGTAAACACAGCAGGTTGAGAAGTAACGGGGGTGGGAGGGGCAGTAGGGGAGGAGTGTTGTCCCCGTACGGTGGCGTGAGAATCCCAAAGTTTCCGCATTTGTGGTAATAAGGGACAATCGTGAGTTTAGTGACCATAAACACCGCAAAAAGAATAGGGCTTATTAGTGCGGAGTGGCCTGTCCAGCTTGGGCTGAGAGCCCTGTGGCTGGTTGGCAGTGGTAGAGTCGATATTGGAAGGATTGGGTCTACGATTGCCCGAAGTGGATTGATTGCCCCTTCTCCTTCTTTGAAAAGGAGGAATGTTAGGTACCCCCTGTTGTGCAAATACTTGCCCTGGGGGGGAAGTAAGTGCGGTTGTGGGGGTGGAAAAGGAAATGGAGTGGAAGGTCCAAATGCTGGAGGAGCGAGGACATTAGGTTGTGGATATGGATAAGGTGTAGGGGGGGCAGCAGTAAGGTAAGCAGGAGGGTGGGAAAAAGAAGGAGGCATGCCGTAGCCTGAATACATGCTACCGGGAGGGGCTGGCTCCGGGAGGAAAACCATGGCTCAGAAGAGGTTGGGCGGAGGTATGTGACAGGGCTCCAATGATACCGTCGGTAGAGTGAGATGCCCTTGAGGCATTAGGGCCATTGGGTTTGGGAAGGTCAGGGAGGACGGTATAAACATAACTAGATTGGGCGTAGATAAGGTCATACTTCAAGGCTATTTGGAGGGCGGCTTCTTCGGTTTGGGGAAAATAGGATGCGACATCTTTTCCAATGGGAGGTAAGAGAGAGCAAAGGAACCAATCCATGTAAACCCGATCTTCAAAGGGGGGAGCACGGCACAAGCTCCGTCGTCGCCGCCATTCTTGGACATGAGCAGAAAGGCGGGTCGAAGAGGATTGATGGAAAGAGGTTAAAAGCTCGGTACCAGTGTCGTATCGGAGGGGGAGCTGGAAGCAGGATAAAAAGGCTCGGGCAATGGTCGCAAAAGTGGTGTGGGAGGAGGTGGTCTATTCAACATACCATTTAGAAGCGTCGCCTGTAAGCGTGCGTTGGAACAATCAAATACGAATGGAGTCATCGGTGATGGAATTAGAGGAGCACCACATGTGTAAAGAGCGGATATGGTTAGAGGGATCTTCGCTAGCAAGGCCTTCGAACTTGGGAATGTCGGAGGGGAGCTTGGTTGGCATAGCAGGCCAACTCACATCGTGGCGAATGGGATCATTAATCAGCTGATTGAAGTCGAGGAGACTGAGGCCAGCCATATAAGGGAGTAATGGAGCAGTCGAGGTAGGTCCCGTGGTGGTTCCACTGGAAATGGACCCGACGGTAGAACTAGGGTTAGGGCTAGGTTCGGAACTAGACATGGTGAAGGGAAAAGAGGGGGAACCAGAAGTAGGGGGAGAACCCGAACAATCAAAAGAGGAGTTGGAGTGCGGACTCAGAAGAAGACTGACTCGATGACAACGGGAAGGAGGAAGTCGTCCAAGCGGAAACTGAGGATGAAGGCCAAGAAGTCTCCGGGAGCGGCGCCTTGGGGGCACAATGATGACAGGAAGAAGATAAACTGACGAGGGCAGGAGGGGAAAAAATCATGTGAGGTCAAGGGCAGAGAGGTGCAGTGACAATTGATTTTAAAAGTCTTTGCCAGGCGGTGTTAACCAGGCGCTTCTTCGCTTAGGGTCAGTGTGTGGCGTGCGTTAATTTTAATTGTTTAAACCTAGACGTTTTGAGAGTAAAATAAAAAGTGTGCTACATAATGGAAAAGAAATCTGCAGTAAATAAGACTGAAAGAATAGAAAATTAACAACTAATAATGCAACAATCTAACCCAAAAAGGCGGGTCTCTCAAAACTATTCTACAAGAGGGAAAAAACCAGGCAAAACACGCTAAAATATGCCAATAGATCTAAGGTTCGGAGGGACTGGGATTCAAAGGGTGAATCTGCTGAAAAGTGGTGTAGAGAACAACAAAGAGGCAGAGGCAAGGTCGCTGCTAAAAAGGAGGAGATCAGCTAAAGATAGGAGAGACAAGGAAGTGGCCTTAGAAATGAACCCAAACAAAACGAGATGAGACGGTTTTGAGAGGGAGAAGAGCTGATCTAAAAGGGATTTGAAAAGGAGGTATCAGATCTAAGAAAAAGAGGGTTGAAACTCTAGAAATTCAGACTTCTAAAATAGTAAAGACTCGTACACAAAAAGTGGAGGGTACTAGAGCCCTAAGGGGCAATATTCCCTCTTAGGTGAGTGATGCAGATCAGAAATAGGTCCAAACGGGCAGAGACAGAGGCTAGAAAACCCTGACAGAAACTTCAGACAAACCCAGAAAAAGTGCTGAAAAAATTGCAGAAAAAGTGCAAGTCGCAGGTTTTGACCTGTTTTCAGTCCATGTTGCAGGTTTGGGGTAGAAAAGTGCGTCCTGAGGCTCAGGTCGCACTTTTTGGGCCAATAAGTGTGACCTGCAGATCCGGCTGTCTCGACGGCAGATTTCAGAAAAATTTTGTCGTCTCAGCTGCGGCTGATGTCTGTCACCTGCGCAATAAGGCCAGAAACACACGGAAGTTAAAAATTTGACTGTTTAAATTGTTTTAGGGGTGAAAATCACCATAAAAATAGGAAAAACAAAAAATGGAAGAGAAACCCTAGGGTCTGAAGCAGCTGGATATGCAGGAATAGATAAAACGACAGTGGTCGCAAAAGAAAACCCGTGTGGAGTCGCCAATTGTTAGTATGAATCTTTCATCGTAAAAGATCACTTAATCTTTCATCGTAAAAGATCACTTTAGCTACGCATAACAAATAGCCCTAACATCAATTATGGCTACAAAATACCTTTAAGATTGCTGCACAAATTCAGATCTAAGCACAAAAGATATTAAGCAGATAAGAAATAACATAGCTCCATAGATCCAATGAACAAGACAAGAAGAATGTATATGAAATAATTTTGTATTATATTAAAGAATAGGGCACCTGTGAGGAAAACAAGAAAGGTGTTTTCCGGTTCTCCTCAGTGGGATGGGTTCTTGGAAGTCCTCAGTGTTTCAGATCTAGCATTTCTCTCTCTTATGGATGTGGAAAAGCAAACATAGAACTCAATGGGAGTTCACAAAGCAAAATGGAAAATGGTGACCAAGAGAAGATCCAGAGTGATCTAATGCAATGAAGGTGGTTAATGAATGGGGAAAACCCCCCTATTTATAAAAAAATATTGGGGCGGTCTAGAACTCGGTGTATGAATAAAATATTATTAATTGAATTCTAGAAGCACCTTTTAGGAATATTTTATTACATTTGTTGGAGGGAAAAGGGTTCTTGACTTGGGTCAATTCCTTTATTTATAAATAATAAATAAATAAATGATTTATTTATCATTTTAGGGGAATGATGGGAATAAATAATGGTTTATTTGATTATTTATGGATGATTTAGTCAAATTTAACTAAGAATATTATTTTAATAATGATTTAAATAACTTGTTCTTAGGAAATAATTAAATAAATAAAGATTTATTTAATTAATTGCTTTGTTTTGGGTTAAAAATGACCAAATAGGTGATTTTATGTGGTGAAAGAAATTTTACTTGGGGTAAAATTGGTCTTACATGGTGTACTTGAGTTCATCTAATAATAATAGGTTAGATGACCAAAAAAATGGTATAACACCCTTAGCAAAGATTTGTGGCTACCCAACCACCTGAAGGTCAGGTGGCCACTCAATCTCTTCCATCTGGTACCTCCAATTACCAAATTATCATGATGAACTCTGATCAACCTCTAACTGTAGACATCAATCTTCAAACTCGGTGCCATCAGTACAACAAGCCTCCCGCTACGTTTTTCCCTGAGCCATCTCCGTCAGTCTCTACAGAGCCTCTTTCGACACCTAATGGTCCCTTGCAGATCCCTCAGCCTAAATCGGAGGTTCATACCAAGATCCCTAAGGGACCACTCCACTGAAATGCTACTTCTGGCAAATCTGCCCATTCGTATAGCATAGTAGATTATTTGGCACAATCCCCTGCTACCATTTCAACGCTGGAACTCCTCCAGTCGTGCCCTTCACAACGAAAATCTCTACTATTTTCCATGGGCCCTGTGGATCCTTTCGACGATTGATTGATTGTCTTTGATGTTGACCGGTCAAAACATCCTCCTCTCCCTGCTTCCATCGCTTTCCAAATCCCAATCAAGATCTGGAATGCCAATGTTTCCTGGTGCATTATTAATGAGGGGGCATACACCTATGTGATGTCCACTTTGGTTTGGAAGAAACTCGGATCACCTGAGTTGGCTCTTTCCACGATCACTCTTCGAGCGTGGGATGGCCACGCCTCCCAGCCCATTGGCTTATTCCACAATTGTCCTATTATTCTTGCGGGCAAGATTGTTTGCATTGACATAGAAGTCATAGATGCCACCTTAGATTACAACATTCTATTGGGTAGTAACTACACTTATGCGATGTCTGCTATCCCTTCCGCGCTCCACCGCAATATTTCCTTCAGTCATAATGAAAATATAGTCACCATTGACCAGTTGACATATTACGAACTGAAGTCTCAGACCTCCCCTAAGTCCACTATCTCTTCGGTGGCCAACAAGCAAACCGTCGATACTTTGACCAGTGTCTCACCCAGAGTCTACAAATATTCCTCATTTCTTGGTACATTCCCTAGTCTTCCTCCTCCTATCTCTGATCCCAGCTCATCAAATTTTTTCATGATGCAATCGTCTCAGGTTGCTCTCAAGTGGCCCGCCTTGGCCATTCAGCAGCCTCCTCACCCTCAGCAGCCTACTCCTAGCCCTTCAATTCAACCTTCTATACCTCCTCCTCCTGGCCCTTCAACTGGTATCCCTGAGCCTCTCTACCTTCCTGGAACGGTTCCTCCAGGCCTTAACCATTTAGGAGCCATCTTGCCTGGCCATTACCCCTCTGGTTAGATACCATTCCTAGCTCCCCCACCAGGATTTTATATGGCACATGTCATGGCCACCCTATTTCTTCCTAACTTTACCCTTGGGATTCTCGTCTGGTACCTTGATCCTCCAGCCGCTACCCCGCCAGGTCAACCTAAACTTTATCTTGCTTTGACCCTGGTTCAACTGGTCCCCATGACTTCTCTTGTTGCACGAGTGCCTCAACCACCTCAACAGGAACCACCTCTTGTTGCGACCGCTTCGGGTAAGAAGGACAAATATCACAAGAGAGCCTCCAAGGACAAGGCTGCCCCGACAGACCCTGCACCTCCCCTACCCGCAAAGCCCTGTGCTTTGTGTGATGTCGTCGGCCATGCCACCCATAATTGTCCTAAACTGCCTCGTATCAAGCCCATGTTTAAGTTGTGTTCCCTAAGTCTATGGTCCCTGAAGCCTCTATTTCTTCCTCGACTATAGCCAAGAATCTTAAAAATATTCACACCAATCAACCTTGTGCTTTGTGTGAACTCCATGGCCATTATTCTGACCATTTTCCCTGCCTTATGCATTACCGCGCCTCTTTAGAGGTAGTTCGGGAGTACGAGATTGAACACATCCAATCCGCTTCTCCTGTACTTGTGTAGTATGCTGTAGGCTAGACTGAGGATTTACCTGCTCCTATTGGAATTCCCCCTCCTGATGTCGAGATGACGGAGCATGTGGCCACCATCCTCTACCTATCATCATCCATGAGACCCTCGATAGAAGCTCCCTCTGAATCTTCTCCTGTTTTTTCGCTTGACCTCCCTTCAGCAATCACCCTGGGCTCAATATTAGTAGATCCCTTATCTGCTTGTTCTTACGTCATCCCCCATGATGATTTGCATGTGAGCATTTCTTCTCATGATAATGAGTCAGGTAGCTTTTCTGTGTCATGTGGTCTCCCTTCCTTCAGTCACTCGATATTCTATTGTGATGATGACACCATGGAAGCCATGTCCACCCCTGACTTCATCTTTCCCACCCATAAACAAGATGGCATCATCCGTGACTATGGTGACTTTCGTGGCCTGAGCACAAGCTACACCTCCGGTAGCTCCCACACTCCACCTCACCGTTGGCGTGTGCGTAGTAGAGATCTTACCCAGACCACTCCCTCCCGTCGATTTCTACTTTGCACTCAGGTTGCCACCATTTTTCATCATCCTCCCATTTATTGTCTTGTGGCACCATTCAGATGGACCTCCCATCCACACCTTATATCGGTTTTTTCGATGGTGAAAGTAGTTACTCCCAGAATCTAGCCTTGGCAGGTTGGGCCATTTTTACCCCCTTGCATTCATTTGTTCTCTCGAACGGTGTATGCATTGGTACTGCTACCAATAATCAGGCCGAATATGATGCAGTGTGAGGTTTATTAGTCGATTCCCTTTCACATCACATCCTCCACCTTCATGTTCGTTTATATTCCCTACTTCTTGTCATGCAATTGAATGGTGTCTATCGTGTGCATAACCCTATCCTTTTTAGAAGATATTTATGAGTGAAGCTTTTGATGCGTGAATTTGAAGTCATTACATTCAGTCATGTACCTAGAGCACGAAATAACTATGTCGATAGCATTGCAAACCATATTCTAGATTGGCATTTAACACACACATTTAACATAAGACAATAACATAAAAATATCAAAATGATGCATATCCATAATATGTGTCATATAAAAAATTTTAGAGTCCATCCACTCTGATACATATGACATGCCCATAGCATGTTACAAAACTCAAAACTGGGGGCACCACATGCCCCTACACACTAATCACTATCTGGAGGATCTCGAGCCAATGGATCTGCTCCCGCAGCTCGTAGATCACGCATACCCTGTCCAGCCATCGCCATGTGTCACATGACCCCTCGCCACTGAGAGGGTAGACCAATACATGACTCTATATACTGGTCATCTAAGTCTTGCCAACCACACTCTGAAACACCAGTCAGAAGTCTCTCACAACTATGATAGATGTCCTCCAAGAGGGTTGTTGCATCCTTATTTTGCTACACCCTCGGTCCACTAGGTCCTGTGGTCCCCGATATTGTAGGTCATCCCATGTACCCGACCGGTTTTACCGGTGCTGTATCTGCATACCAAAAGTGAAAGAATTAGTACCACATACAATATTCTAGAACTTTACATGCACATAAAAGATTAGCAATTTTTCACTTACCATCGGGCCCCCATATTCGACCAGGTGGCAGTGGAAAATTTGGGTCCCCACAATAACTCATCCCACTATAGGGATAGTCGTCTATATACATTGGCATCTAATCCCAATGAACAAAGAACTCGGGTCAGAACACCCATCCAACCGCCCCACCTCCTCCTCTACACATTAGTCACCCCCACCGGCGCATCCTAGGCTCTCTCGGGCCCCCATCTTGGAGTTGTATGCGAGGTAAAAGCGTCAGGATCTTCTCAAAGAAGAATGAGAACAAAACTGTACCATATGAACAGTCATGGTTCACTTGTCGCTTGCATAGCGAAAACTGTCATTTCAACAACGACAACATCATCTGGGCCCACCCATAGTACGTCCCACTCAAAACACTCTCCACAAGCATCATTTTCCCTCTAGTGATATGGTGGAGTGCCTGGTTTCCCAGGATCCGCAACACCGTTGTGGCCACAACACGGGTATCTAACCTCTCCAAATCCCCGATGGGTATCCGAGTCCCCTTGACTTGGAGACCTGGTCGACAATGGCACTCTACAAACTCTATGATATTCCGCCCCCACGGTAATACTGGCTGACTATTCCCTATCATCCCAAGTGGTGGGAAACCTATTAGGAAATATATATCCTGGAAAGTCAACATGATCCGGTGCCCCTGCACTATAAATACCTCATGGTCCGGATCCCAATAGCTGACAATCTGGGCCAATAAGGGCTCTTCAGCTCTCATCAAAGGGTTCTCCACAAACTTCGGAACCCCAAACCTGGCCAATGCACCGCGGACACCTTGATCCTCCCAGATCTCCGACCATAATGCGCCTAGGTCTCTCTCTCTCTCTAGTTGATCCATAATTATGCCATATCTACACAAAACCATCATATTTTTCAATGTACATATAGGAAATACTGTATCTCATCATAAAAACCTAGTGCTCAGCCAAAAACAGCACAGAAAAACCCCTCCCTGATAGGTCGCACTTTTTAGGCCCAAACTTGGGATAGGTCATAGTTTTTTACCCAAAACCTGCTACCCAGGTCGCACTTTTTGCCCCAAAAAGTGTGACCCGGCTGTGAAGAGGAGCAGGGGTCTGTTCCTGAGCCCTGGGGACCTAATCTGAACTTTCAATCCACTGAAAATAAATATTAGGGTTAGGCCTCTTACCTGCAACTGACGAATCTCGATTCCAACAGTCGGTTTGTCCGCTACGATCACCACAAGATTTAGGGCCTTCTCTTCTCTCTACATTCACCATAGCTCCACATGAAAATGAGTGAATTTGGAGGAAAAATGCCTTATTAAAAGAGAAACCCATAATTTTTCTTTCGCCTGCTGCGGCCAAACTATATGGTTTGCCAAACTGTCTATACCATTGGAAAGCTCTCACCGAGCTCTCAAGTGGATATCTATTAGTTTTTCGTGATTTGATACTTCACTGGGACACATTTTGTCCAAGAAGGGTCACTTCACCACTCCTCAAAATCAAATTTCTTCACCTGTTGCACTCGTACTTGAAAGAACCCCTTTGCCTTCACACTTGTCCATGCTTGTGTTGATCTTCGTCGTGAGTAACCATTATGTACTCATGTTTTTATGGTCTCCATTGGACATTTTTTCTGTGTGGTAGCACCATCGAGTCGCCCTTTTTTAGAGCATCCGAGTTGAGTCATCATTGCATTCGTGGAGTCTATCCCGAGTCCCTTTGTATCCCATCATAGTCCTCCATTCTTCGTTGCTTGATCCCTCTCTCATGTCGCACATTATGGCCTTCAGTCCCACTGTCCCCTATCCCTCATGATTTCATGCCAGTTTCTGCCAGGTCATCCATGCCCTTTATGCTCTAAACAAAGGAATTCGTTAGTCCACTACTCAGTACCCCCCATTTCATCATCATCCCTTATGTCAGTCTATCAGTCGCTCTACTATTTTCTCTCGTGCCTTAGTTTAAGATCCCTTATTTCCCCACCCATGGTGGACCTCCTTCTTTCGACATCAGCTCATTCATTGTAGAAGACAGGTCTAGAGGGCAGTGTACCTTGGTTCTAGCTTCCACTCTTGTTCGGTGCCTCAGAAGGAAAAGGGACTACCTATTTCCCTTTGACTTGATTGTTTCTCAGCTCCAGCTTCTTTCATCATGATCGAGATCCGTATACTTGATGGTCCAGTGATGCAGCAACTGATATCGGTGATTCCTGGGTATGTGTGAAATGTCTCAGCCCTCATGAGGGGTTGGCCCTACAGGTAGCCCCCCACATGCCTGGATGACCTCTTCCTTTCAACCTTCGATGCAACTCCATAGATTTGATGATGTCGGCCTCAGCCACTTGCAGCGCCTTTTTTATTGCATATATCAGTTATATTTTCAGAGCCCTTTCCTATTTACAGGGGAATCTGGGTTGTATTTATATCTCATGTGCTCATATATTATTGTACAAGTCCTAGCTGTTATCCCAGGCATAATATGTATGTGGGATTCATTATCATGTTTTTTATCTGGCTCATGTTTATTCCATCATGTACTATATTTTTCAGTCCCTTGTTTACTGGATGCCTTATTCTTTGTACTTTGCCTCGGTGGGCATAGGTATGCCTCCCCCGCCGCCTATAGCACAGGTACTCACTCATAAAAGGGACTTGTCACACTTGTAAGTCTCACCTCCTCAGGGTCTAGTCCTTTCAGCACTTTGGTCTACCTTATACTTCTCTCTCTTTGACTTCCCCTTCGGTGTCTAGTGATTGAGTTCTTACAACGTACTTCAGTCATACGATTAGCTCCTAATGCTCACACGCTGGGGGCAATCTGTTACACCATTTTTTGGTCATCTAACCTATTATCATTAGATGGACCCAAGTACACCATGTAAGACCAATTTTACCCTAAGTAAAATTTATTTCACTATGAAAATAACTTAGTAAACCACCTTCATTAGGTTGTTTATGGTCTAAACAGGAAACCCCATGAGGAAATATTAAATAAATCTACATTTTTTTTATTTTCATCAAGGAATAACTAGTTAAATAATAGTTTAATTAATATTCCTAGTTATATTTAACCCAAAATAAGGAAATTAATTAGATAAATCACTATTTATCTTATTATTTTCTAAAAAATAATTATTTAAACCTTATTTAAATAATATTCTTTGTTAAATATGACTAAATCACCCTTAAATAATTAAATAAATCATTATTTATTTGATTATTACTCAACCACATCCTTAAAATGATAAATAAATCATTTATTTGTTTATTATTTACAAATAAAGGGATTTGACCCAAGTCAAATTCCTTTTCACTCCAACAAATATAATAAAATATTCCGTAAAATTTGGATCTTGATTTGGTTAATAATATTTTAATTATGCACCAATATCTAGACTAACTCAATATTTTGTTATAAATAGAAGGGTTTTCCCATTCATCTACCACCTTTTGTTGCCTAAAGATCACTCTAGATATATACTTTTGGTCTGACTATTGATCCACCATCATAGTCATATTTTGCTACCATTTTTGTTTGGGTTTTCTACACCATCAAGAGAGAGGAGTTTTAGATCTGAAGTGTTGAGGACTTACAAGAACCCATCCCATTGAGGAGAATTGGTAACACCCTTCTGTTTTTTCCTCCCATGTGCCATTAATAGAAAATTCATTCAACATATTCTTGTCTTCTCTATTGGATGCATGGAGTAAATCTTGTTTTTTATACAACTTAATGTCTTCTAATGCATAGATCTAGATTTTTGCAGCAATTATCTTGATCACCTAGCTGCAGATCTGAGGATATTAGCAACCATCTTTGTTGTTAGGGTTGTTTGTTATTCACAGCTAAAGTGGTCTTTTTTTCATACATTTGGAATTAAGATTCATACTAACACATGCTGTGATACATTGGCTGTTGAGTTGCAGGAAGACATGATATCGATCGCTGCCCATGGTTAGCTGCCTATGTTCCAGAAGTAAAGAAACAGTGGTGCATATTCTGCTCGTCTATGGGACACGACGAGAAAAACTGCTGAACACTCAACATGACGGTAGATAAGAGAAACCTATATAGATTACAGGGTGACCCCTTGTCACCACTATCCCCCTCAGGGTGGGGAGGATCCCCTACAAGAGGACGGGGAGGAGGGAGAGGTGGAAGTGCAGGTCAAGGATGAGGACAACTAATCTACTACAAATGTGGGAATGTTGGACATTATGCAAGGGATTTCCCAATCCCTGCGCACCAATCCTACAATTACTGCAAGCAGTTCAACCATGTCATTGAATATTTTCTGATGCTAATAGCAAAGATATAGGATAAACAACAGACACCCATGCAGAACATCGAATGGGTTAAGGTGGAACCATGAGATGAGGGGCCAAGTATCAATGTGATTACGCGCAGTGACATTGCCACCGAAAGAGATGAGGACAAAGCTGCTGTTGAACCACTGATCAGGAGGGCTGCTAAGAAAAAGGAAAGCCTAGATTTGAAAAAGGAGAAATAAACCTTCATGGAGGCTCGGAGGGAGATGGCCAAAGACGAAGCATCTACCTCAAAGACTTCGATAGATCCAAAAGTGGATGAAGTAGTTAATCCATTCCTTCAAGCATGTATGAAGTTGTTGTGAAATGAGAAGGCAGTAGAGAATATCCAAGCATTAATAGATAGCTGCGTAGAAAAGGTCACCTCACAAACAGGGGTTAAATTTGTGAACAAAATTTACAAGAACAAAAGAAGGACTGGTTGGGAGATGTGTATGAATGCGCAGATTGGGGCCGATGAAATGGACCATGTCATCCTCGACTTAGGATGGGATGTCAATGTGCTACCTAAGAAAACTTGGCAATGAATGGGAGAACCTAAGCTGGAATGGTCCACTATTCAGTTACAGATGGCTAATCAACAAAATATCATTCCTCTAGGAAGATTTATGAAGGTTGTGGTGGACATTATAGGAGTTAAAGTCTATGCATATTTCAAAGTAATCTAGATTTTGGATGATTCAGACCCTTACACTACACTCTTAGGCCTGGACTGGGTCATTGACATGGGAGGTATCATTAATTTAAAAAGATGTATGATCTTTGAAAACAAAGGTACATGGGTAATAGTCCCCCAGGATCCAGCAGAAGGTGAGTGATATACTGAACCAGTTCGGGAGGAGGAGGATGTTGATCACTTCTACAAATTGACTACCTGGGACAAATATTGGATCAATCCTATGACTGACAGCATGTTATGTTGGGAAAAAATAGAAAATTCCTTTCAGACTCAGATGGAGAGATATAAAACTAGTAGAATCGGTTGCATGATGTATCCACGCTGCAGTGCCTTAAGATCACAAAGAGCTTCCGATGCATCTCCTCACAGGTAAGAGAAATACCCTACTTTGATGGTTCTGGTAGTGTTAAGGACTTTCTTAAAGAAATTAAACCAAATGTCCCTAAGGAACAGAGGTTTTGAGCGCTTGACTTGGCTATGCGTGCAACCCCTGTGCGATGGTGTGAAACCCATAAGAATGCTTTTTAGGACTGGGGGGAATGCCGAAAAATTATGATCCTACAATTCGACCCTCCTGTCAACCCACCCATGGAACTCTTCTCAGGTCAAGAGGATCCACGCAAGAACTTGGCTCTCTGGATGAAAGTATGGAATGAAAACACATGGAATTAATGGGTCCATATGTTTATTCATGCTTTAGGACCAATCCCCACCACCTGGTATTTGGATGCAAAGCTACACCAGCACACTCACCACTGGGGTACAATGGCTGAAGATATCAGGATGACGTTTGGTCTAGTAGGAGGAGCTGAGAAACTTGATGAAGCCCTGCAATATATAGATGATTTTTTCTTTGATGAATCCTTCTCTAAGCAGGAATGTACTACGCCATCCTGGGATGCACAGATGCAGGATATTGTCAACTAGAGAAATTTGTTAGTAGAAGACTGCGATGAGGACCCCTGGAATATCACTGTCCCAGAGTCATAAGGAGAACGTGTCGTTGCGGGACCTTTATTACAAGCAATTGATGTAACCAAACCTTTGAAACTAAAGGAATTCAACATTAGCATAGAAGCATAGCCCAAGATGGCCGAATTCTGGGATTACTGGGATAACAACACAATGGGAAAGATCGTGGAGTTGCTGATTGAATATCATGATTTATTCCCCACAAAGTTATCAGAGCTCAATGGGATCATCGGGGATATGGGTGTTATGAGGATTACCCTGAAGCCAAATGTGTGCCCTGTCAAACAGTGGCCCTATCACCTAAACCCTAAATATAAATAGAAATTCAAGGAGGAAATAGAGAAGATGGTTGTCGCAGGTATCATTAAACCGATGGAACAATCAGATTGGGTAATCACTATGGTGGTCTAGGAAAATAATACTAAAGGAGAAATAAAGATCTACATAGATGTACACAATTTAAATGATGCTTGCATACATGATCATTTCCCTACATTGTTCTCTGATGAAATTCTGGATAATGTGGGAGGTCAAGAAGCATACATGTTCATTGATGGGTTCTTCGGGTACCATCAGATCCGAATAGCACCTTAAGACCGCAACAAGACAACCTTCGCAACTGAGTGGGGATCATTCTAGTACAATGTCATGCCATTTAGGCTTAAGAATGCCCCTTCCATATTTTCACGCGTAGTAGTAGCAGTATTCAAGGAATTCAATCATAAGTTTCTTGAGGTCTATTTTTATGATTGGACCATTTTTGGACTAGTAAAGAATCATGTGTCAAACCTGCGCATGATGTTGGATGCCTGCAAGAAACACCAGATTTCGCTAAACATCAATAAATGCATATTATGCGTCCCATTTGGGATTTTTTTGGGACACGTGGTGTGTCAGCAAGGATTGAAGGTTTGTAATGTTCCCACTTAGCCTTAGGTAAGAGGAACATTCAATTTTGTTTTAATTTATGCTTCATGAATAAATGAATAAAGGAGGACATGTAAAACTCCTAAAAAGTCTGAATAAATCAAGGCCCATGTGAACAAAGACAAATAAGGGCTATGTAAATAATCACTTACAGGAGTGAAAGAGGTTTGAGCTAAAGACTGGGTCAACCTTGACCAAATCAACAGCGTTATCTAGGTTCATTGCATCTCCAAAAGGGACATCGCAGTTCTAGAAGGGAGCCTCTAATGTGAAAAGGGCTAACTCATCAAGATGGTTTAGGGTTTGCAAGAGCTTTCTCATCTTATAAAATGGAAAGGAGGGCAACAAGAGAAGGTTGATAGATCATATTTTTGAGTATTTGTCTGCTTAGACAAATACCATTCTTTGTTGTTGAGTGGAGGATTGTATCTGGAATTCCTATGCAGGAGTTTCACCTCTTCCTTTGATGAATCGAGGAGGAAAGTTTATTGAATTGAACCACTATTAGGCTTGATGCCAAGCTCCTACTTACATTGGCATCACTGATCCATTAAGGGTTTTTCTGTCCCTGCAAACTGCAGCAAGTGGTGATCTAGATCTGCAGAGATCTAGTGTATTTTGAGAGCCTCTCTCCATGGAGTGGGTCCTTTGACCTCCTAGAAGAGTGTATCATTTCTTTATGCTTCAGATATGTACTTCTACAGTGTTTATCTATGCCATTTGAGCCACAGCACTGTCTATGTTGGAAGACTGCGTTATTTTGTTGTAGATCTTTTTATGGTTTTTTTCTCATAGTTTAGATCAGAGATCCTTAGTGCTGGGGTTTGCCTTCCACTAGGTGATCCATGGATTAGCTTTCTGATCTACGTTATATTCAGATTTGATCCATTGTAATGAAATGTTATATTTATAAATTTACTGCAACATTTTCCAGATCTGCATCTTGTTTCTCAGATCTACTCTTATTCATGCATGTTTTTGCAAAATTCCAAGTGGATCTTGAAGAGAAAACTATATAGTTTCCAGATCTGATATAGATCTAATGTTTCATCCATAGATATGTCCTAAATATGAGTTTTAACTTCCAGCTTCTGAATCTCCTCAAAAATAATGTTGTTGAGGCATTTCTACAAATATACTTATGTTCCTGCTCTCTTTTCTAAAGATTTATTGTTGTATTGGCTCATGCCTTCTACTATATAATGAAAGGGATTTATCATAATTTTGATTTTCTGCTGTAATACTGAAACATAAGTCTCTTTACTGATCTCCTCTAAACATCTGCAAAAACTGCGCAATTCCTGAAGTAGTGCTTGCATTTTGCTGCAACCTTCCTCTTTGGGTGCTTTTTAGCTAGTCTACTTTTTGGGAGATCTGTTTAAATAGAATAAAATGATTTTTTTCTGAGGAAATTAAATATATAAGTCACATAAAACACAAATGAGGGGAAACAAGCCCTGATATGCATTATTTTTTCACATTTTTACTTATACAATGTTTTCCTTGGGCACCTTGTTTAAATTCCTGAAAAAGGGATTATTCCAAGTTCTATAAACAGAGTCTGCAGATGGCCAGGTAGCCTCTGGATCTCATCCTTTATTTTTAAAGGTGAAATATCCAGTAAATTCCCCTACAATCAATCTCTGCAATAGAATCTTGATATTCCTGAGAAGGGTATATTATAGTGGTATCAGAGCTCCACTCTTGGCACAGCCCGTGCTTGCCATTGGAGCACCAGTAATGCTGAATTCCAAATAAGAGGATCCTCCCACTGAGAGGGAGAGGAGGTACCAAAATAGAATTCATAGAAATTATGACTACACCACTGTTGATCTTTTCAAGGGTCAAGACAAGGGGAAAGCCCCTGAATCTGTGAATGATAAAGATAAGGAAGCATAGGAGTTTGCAAAAACTCTCTTGGAGGCTATGCAAGATCTATCCAAGGAGATAAAGGAGATGAGGGTGGATAGAATGAGGGAATCCCTTGGGATATTCCATCAAGGAGAAAGTTCTGACATGTCTCATTTTGGGACTGGTCAACCTGTGAGCTTGCCACAAGCTCCACAGGCCTCACAACGCTCTACCATGCCTACCTTCTTGGCTGTAGAGAATGAAGGACTGCAAGAGCCAACCTCCCTAGAAGGGTACTTTGTAGAATATGACTCACAACATCAAAGGTTCAAGGATAACTTGAGCTTCCAAGACTTTTTCCATCTCAAGGACCAAAGGATACCATGGCAGCAGTACAAAGATGGTGGTTTCTTCTAGGGGAGACACCATACTATGGGTAGGCTATTTTTTCCCAAGTTCGATGGAACATCCTCTTGTTCTGCCAAAGCATGGGTGGAAAATTTGGACATCTATTTCCAGTTGAATAAAGTGCCCGAAGTAGGAGCCATCAAGATTGCTTCCCTGCATTTTGAGGGAGAAGCCCACAACAGGTGGTTTTATGGACTATCTACGTTGGGACACATCAATGTGTCTACATATGTTGATTTCACTAGGAGACTAGTGGAGAGATTTGATCGGAAATATCTAGAGGCCCCTTTTATAAGCTTGGAAAAGTTGAAGCAAACAAGAGATGCAAAGGCCTATATCTCTGAATTCCTGAGGTTGTCATTAATGGTCCCTGATCTATCAGTAGCAAGGAGAGTCTACATGTTCATTGATGGCCTGGAGGAACCTTTTCATGGGTTGGTTAAGTCTACCAAGCCCATTACTTTTCATGATGCCATTGAGAGAGCTAGAGATCTCCAAGATGCCTTGCCAAGAGCAAAGGCAACTTTCCAAAGCGAAGCCCCTCACTCTTCTAAGGGGAAAGAAGGGAAAGTTTCTCCACCCAAGGAGAGATCACTAAAGAAACCTCTTGACCTTGATCTCCAGAGGGAGTTGAGGAAAAAGAGATTGTGTTTCACTTGTAAAGAGCCATGGGTATCGGGACATAGATGTGTTGCTATAAGAGCACACTATATAGAAGTCTTCTCAGATTTTGAGGAGGAATATGGGAATGAAGGCCCTGGGAGGGGCCACAACGCTGGTGATGATGAGGAGGAAGATCAATCACCATCCAGAGTTGAAGAGGGATCCTTTTCTCCAACAAGTGGGACTCTTGCTTCTTTGAGAGGACTGCCCAAATACTTGACCCTAAGAGTACAAGGTTCAGTCATGAACTAGAGAGTGTCTATTTTGATTGATAGTGGGGCAACCCACAACTTTATTGATGCTCACTTTGTGCAGAGGAGAGGGATCCCCACTGATACTTTTGATGGGTTCTCTGTTTTGGTCCTAGGAGATAGAACTATGCAGTGCATGCAATATGTTCCATCACTTTCTGTCACTATGGGGTCCTACACCTTGGTGGATCACTTCTTTGTAGTTGAAATACCAGACACCAATATCATCTTGGGTGTCCAGTGGTTGATTACCTTGGGGAAGGTTACCACTGATTGGAAGGCCTTGCAGATGGAGTGGGTGGACTTGAAGAGTGGGAAACCACAAATAATTCAAGGCATGCACACTTATCTTGCACCTGATGTTCCCACACAAATAATTCAAGGCATTCACACTCCTCTCGTGTTTATGAGGATGTTACAAGGAACATTCCTACCTCATGGAAAGCCACTTGGAATGCCATTAGATTCTGATAATGTGGGGGAAGCCTCACAAAATGCTGGAGCAATGGAAGAGAAAGCCACAACGTTGTGGGAGGAAGAAAAGGGGAGGATCAGCCTTCCCACAAAAAATTTTGGCATGTGTAATGTCAAAGAAACAATTAGCAACAAGGCAAGCACCACTATAGATGAATCAACAGCATTGTCCTTGTTGATCTGTGTAGATCCATATTGGAGGTCTCAACTCCTTGTGGAGTACTCCAAATATCTGCACACCAAGATGATATTAGATGGCATGAAGCAAGGAGGAGGCTATTTGGTCCATGAAGGGTTCATCTATCATCTTGGTAAAGTATTATTGTCTCAAGCCTCCAAGCTTAAGCAAGAGATATTACAAAGATCACACAAAGAGTTCCTTTCCAGCTATATGTAGTTAGCAAAGATCTACTCCCTAATCATGAGGAGTTTTGATTGGGAGGGTATGAAGGAAGAACTACATCAGCACTATGATTGGGAGGAACTACATTGGCACTTACAAGAGTGAAATAGTTATGAGGATATGGGGCAGCCAAAGGACTCTATGCAGGAGACATTTCAGCCATCTCTTCCTTCTCTTAAAAGAGGAGGAATGCCCATGCCTAACTCCATGTGTGAGGGAGACTTGAATGGTAAAGAATCTGATCTTATGGAGCATGTTTATTTTTCTTATTTGACACATTCTCTTACCATATGTATGAAAACCATGGCTCCTACAAGGAGTGATATTACATGCAGATCTCATGGCATTGATGAGGCCAATAAAAATTCTAAATCTGGCCACTCCCTTGAGGTGCAAAGGGAGATTCTCTATCATGATGGGTGCTTCCCAAAGGCACATAACTTGGGTATCACTTTCAGCCATGTAGAAGAGACCCATGCAGCAAACATGTGGTGGGAATACCACTTGCCACACTCAAATTTACTCAAGACAAGGAGTGCATTGCGTTGGTATCTCATGTGGGATTGTGACCCACCTCCTCAAGTGCAAATTTCAGTTTGCATATATGAGATTTTTCTTCCATACATAGATGATATATTGCTATTGTTTATGGGTTTGTATGGGCAAAAAGTGGGCAGTGTATATGTACCACATGGGATGGAACTTTATTTTGTACTTCATGATACATGTTTTAGATGTGACATTGCTTCACCCATGTTTATTTCTGTTGATTTTTACACTCCTGAAGGGATAGACTATGCCCCTATCATGTTAGCATTGGAGGAGAAATTGCTGATGCATTGGCTTGATGAGCACTTGGTCCATGATGAAATCTTGATCCTAGATGGTGCCATCAATGGAGAAGGAGAAGAACTACATATCTTACCCTGTCAGTTGCTTGAGGACAAGCAACATTTTGGAGGGGAGGGCTATAATGTTCCCACTTAGCCTTAGGTAAGAGGAACATTCAATTTTGTTTTAATTTCTACTTCATGAATAAATGAATAAATGAGGACATGTAAAACTCCTAAAAAGTCTGAATAAATCAATGACCATGTGAACAAAGACAAATCAGGGCTATGTAAATAATCACTTGCAGGTGTGAAAGAGGTTTGAGCTAAAGACTGGGTCAACCTTAACCAAATCAACAGTGCTGTATAGGTTCCTTGCATCTCCAAAAGGGACAACACAGTTCTATAAGGGAGCCTCTAATGTGAAAAGGGCTAACTCATCAAGATGTTTTAGGGTTTTCAAGAGCTTTCTCATCTTATAAAAGGGAAAGGAGGGCAGCAAGAGAAGGTTGATAGATCATATTTTTTAGTATTTGTCTGCTTAGACAAATACCATTCTCTATTGTTGAGTGGAGGATTGTATCTGGAATTCCTATGCAGGAGTTTCACCTCTTCCTTTGATGATTCAAGGAGGAAATTTTGCTGAATTGAACCACTATTAGGCTTGAGGCCAAGCTCCTACTTACATTGGCAACGTTGATCCATTGAGGGTTTTGCTGTCTTTGCAAGCTGCAGCCAGTGGTGATCTAGATCTGCAGAGATCTAGTGTATTTTGAGAGCCTCTCTCCATGGAGTGGGTCCTTTGACCTCCTGGAAGAGTGTATCATTTCTTTATGCTTCAGATCTATAATTCTACAGTGTTTATCTATGCCATTTGAGCCACAACGCTGTCTATGTTGGAAGACTATGTTATTTTGTTGTAGATATTTTTATGGTGTTTTGATCACAGTTTAGATCAGAGATCCTTAGTGCTGGGGTTTGCCTTCCACTAGGTGATCCATGGATTATCTTTCTGATCTATGTTATATTCAAATCTGATCCATTGTAATGAAATGTTATATTCAGAAATTTACTGCAACAGTTTCCATATCTGCATCTTGTTTCTCAGATCTACTCTTATTCATGCATGCTATTGACAAAATTCCAAGTGGATCTTGAAGCGAAAACTATATAGTTTCCAGATCTGATATAGATCTGATGTTTCATCCACATATCTTTCCTAGATCTGAGTTGTAACTTCCAGCTGCTGAAGCTCCTCAAAAATAATGCTGTTGAAGCATTTCTGCAAATATACTTTTGTTCCTGCTCTCTTTTCTGAAGATTTATTGTTGTATCGGCTCATGCATTCTACTGTATAATGAAAGGGATTTATCATAATGCTGATTTGCTGCTGTAATACTAAAACATAATTCTCCTTGCTGATCTCCTCTAAACATCTGCTAAAACTGCGCAATTCCTGAAGCAGTGCTTGCATTTTGCTACAACCTTCCTCTTTGGGTGCTTTTTAGCTAGTCTACTTTTTGGGAGATCTATTTAAATAGACTAAAATGATTTTTTTCGAGTGAAATTCCATATATAAGTCACATACAACATAAATGAGGGGAACCAAGCCCTGATCTGCGTTATTTTTTCACATTTTTACTTATACAGCGTTTTCCTTGAGTGTTATAAAATTATATATTACAGAGCAACGCAAAATATGCGGAAAATACAAGCACACAAAACACATAAAACCAGAGAGACATAGATATATGTGGTTCACCCAGTTTGGGCTACGTCCACCCTAAACAGCCAGTCCTTCCTTTCTATTATCCAGCAAAAATTGAAGAGACAAAACCTACAGCAGATCTACAATAATATCCTTTGTTCTCTCTCACAGTCTCCCTATCTGTTTCTCGCTCTGAGAATACACACATAATACACAGTCGTAATACAATACCCTCATAAAATTGAGGGGTTGCCTTCTAGGGAAAAAAACCTAAAATAAACATAACTTCTACTGTCAGATCATTTGCCTAATGAACGGCCCAGATTGACTAGAAATTACTATACTTTTACAAGGCAATTTTACATCTGTTTTTAGCTTCGGGGGCGCTGCTCTCGAAACCCCCCGCCAGGGGGGGGGGGGCTCTGAAAAGTGCTACCACCCCCGCTGGACCCCCCATAGCAGCGATTAATTATGGGTAGCGTTTCTGCCCCTTTTAAGGTATAGGGGTCCAATGCTGTGATACAAAGTAAACCAGATAATCAGGCTCCACACCCAACAATATCCCACTTGGAGACTGATTGTAGCAACTCCACTGCTGCTTCATTTGCTGGAAAATGAATCCTCTTTGGACCTAGTTGTTCCTCATCTTCATATTCATCCTTGAAGACCAATTGAAACTAAGCACATTCTCAATTTCTCCCTGGTTACAACTTTTGTTAGCATATCCGCAGGATTCTGGCTAGTGTGTATCTTTTCCAGCTTCAACTCTCCATCTTCCAATACTGACTGTATGAAATGGTACTTGAGATGTATGTGTTTAGTCCTTGAATGAAATGCTGAGTTCTTTGCAAGATGAATGGCACTTTGGCTATCACTGTATAACGTGCTCATATCATGCTTCTTACCCAATTCATCCATAAACCTTTGTAACCAAATTATTTCTTTACTAGCCTCTGTAGCAGCAACATACTCTACTTCTATTGTTGAAAGTGCAACAACACTTTGGATTTTTTAAACCCAACTGACAGTTGTTCCACCTACAGTAAATACATATCCTATAGTGCTCCTCCTGTTATCTCTGTCACTGCCATATCTGCATCAACATATCCCTATATAGCAATGTTTGAACCACCAAAGCATAATGCTTGATTTGTGGTACCTCAAAAATATCTGAGAATCCATTTTACTGCCATCCAATGTTCTTTTCCTGGATTGTTCATGTACCTACTTACAACTCCCACTGCATGTGCAATATCAGGCCTTTTGCATACCATTGCATACATTAAGCTTCCAACTGCTGATGCATATGGAACTTTAGACATATATTCCATTTCTTCGTGGGTCTTGGGGCACATCTCCTTAATAAGTTTGAAATGGATAGCAAAAGGTGTACTAACTGGTTTTTCATTCTGCATATTAAATCTTTTCAACACCTTTTCTATGTACTCATTCTGAGACAGTGTTAATTTGCGAATTTTCCTGTCTCTAGTTATCCTCATACCAAGGATTTGTTTTGCAGCTCCCAAATCCTTCATTGCAAATGAATTTGCCAATTTTCTTTTGAGCACATTTATTTCATGCATGTTAGACCCTGCAACAATCATTTCATCTACATACAATAACAATATAATATAGCTGCCATAATTTTTCCTTTTTAGATAAACACAATGATCAGAGTGACATCTAGTATAACCTTGTTCAGACATAAACTTGTCAAATTTTAGATACCACTGCCTTGGAGCCTGTTTTAAGCTATACAAGCTCTTCTTTAACCTGCACACCAATTTTTCTTTCCCCTTTACCTCATATCCTTCTGGTTGCTGCATGTATATATCTTCCTCCAAATCTCCATGGAGAAATGATGTCTTTACATCTAACTGTTCAAGATGTAAATCTTCCGCTACTACAAGACTTAAGATAGTTCTAATTGAAGTCATCTTAACAATAGGATAAAATATTTCATCAAAATCAATACCTTTCTTCTGTGCAAACCCCCTCACCACAAGTCTAGCTTTGTACCTCTGTTTTCCTCCATCTTCTTCCTTCAGCCTGTAAACCATTTATTCTGCAATGCAGTTTTACCTGCAGGCAACCTGACTAAGTCCCAATTCTGGTTATGCATTAAGGAGTCCATCTCTTCTTCCATGGCTAGCTCCCACTTCTTCCTGCTTTCAACCTGCATTGCTTCTTCATAACATTCAATTTCACTAGAATCAGTCAACAATAAATAATATAATGAAGGAGAGTATCGTTCAGGGGGTCTACTTATCCTGGTAGATCTTCTAACACCACTTTCAAGTATTTGAGGTGCATGTTGCTGCTGTGGTTGTTGATTATTATTATTTTCAGGCACCTTTAATTTTTCAGTTATCTCATCAAGAACTGTGTATTCATTGCTTTCTTTTTCCCGTTTCTTTTCCTACAATTGATTCTTATACAAGACCTTTTCATTGAATATTACATCTGCGCTCCTAATGATTTTGTGATTTTCATAATCATATAAGAAATATACAAAATCGTTAACACCATATCCAATAAAGGTACATTTCTTTGATTTTGCCTCAAGCTTTGTTCTATTTTCTTTATTAATATGGACAAAGGCCTCACAACCAAAAGGCTTTAAAAAAGAGTAGTTTAAATTTTTACA
Organism: Pinus albicaulis; assembly: GCA_034641835.2. NCBI lineage: Eukaryota > Viridiplantae > Streptophyta > Pinopsida > Pinales > Pinaceae > Pinus > Pinus albicaulis. The sequence goes on along the minus strand of CM076570.1, from coordinate 754,375,395 downwards.
TGTCCATGCTTCCTCTAGAATACCACCATCCAAGGAACTTGAAGGCCCTCTGTTTATTAGATAAACAATAGTATCTACAACATCTGCCCAAAATTGTAAAGGCAATCATGCATGTGATCTCATGCACCTTGCATGCTCCATGATTGTTCTGTTCATTCTTTCTGACACACCATTTTCTTGTGGTGTTCTTGGAACTGTATTCTCTCTGCGATTTCCATGCTCTAAACAGTATCTATCAAAATCTTTGCTGCAATATTCACCTCCATTGTATGATTTGAGACACTTCAACTTCTTTCCTGTCTCAATCTCAACCAAAGCTTTCCATTTCTTGAAAGTATCAAATACATCAGATTTATTCTAAATACAATAAATCCATGTCTTTCTAGTTGCATCATCAATAAAAGTAACATAATAACGAGAGCCACCGAGAGATGATACCTGAGCAGGTCCCCATACATCTGTATGCACAAGCTCCAATTTTTTGCTCTTCTTTTCTTTCCCAACTCTGAGAAATCTGACTCTCTTTTGTTTTCCATAAATGCAATTTTCACAGAAATCCAAATCAACATTCTTCAAACCTGGCAACAAATTTCTTGAGTGAAGAATCTTCATTCCCCTCTCACTCATGTGTCCGAGCCTATGATGCCATAATCCTGCATCTTCTGCTTTGGAAGTTAAAGCATTAACAGAGTTAGAAATACCATTGCATAAATACAATGTACCAACCTTTTGACCTTTTGCTATTACCAGTGCTCCTTTGGTGACCTTCCAAGTTTTATTTGTGAAAGTTGTCACACAACCTTCACTGCCTAACTGCCCTGTTGAAATCATATTTTTCTTCAGATCTGGAACATGCCTTACGTCCTTTAGTAGCCATTGGTTTCCATTCTTTTGTTTTACAAGAACTTTACCCATTCCAACAATTTTACAGGGTTTATCATCACCCAAACGAACTTGTCCAAAATCTCCTTTAACATAGTCATAAAAAATATTTCTTATCAGGTGTGGCATGGAATGAAGCCCCTGAATCTACAACCCAAGAATCAGTAACATTTTCGAAAGAAAGAATCAAAGCATATTGTAACACATCACCTGTCACATTTGCTTCATGATTTTTTTCTTGCTGTGCATCTCCTTCTTTTCCCTTCCAAGATCTACAATCTTTCTTTAGGTGTCCTCTCTTTCCGCATTTCCAGCACACTATCCCTAATCTGGACTTGGATCTTCCTTTCCTTGATTTACTACGATAAGCCGAGCTCTTTCCTCTTTCCATTCTTCTTCCCCTAGACTCTGTACTCAAAGCATTACCCGATGTCTCACCAGAGCTTTTCCGTCACATTTCCTCGCTAAGGATAGCACCGAAAATATCATCAAACTTTAAAGTACTAGATCCAGAGACAGAGTTACTAATGGCCATAACTAAACCATTCCAGCTTTCTGGCAATGAGCACAGAAATAAAAGAGCCCTAACTTCATCATCAAATTTTACCCCTACAGAACTTAACTAACTGGTAACTGTATTAACATCATTTAAATGGTCTACAATAGATCCACCTTCCGACATCTTCATATTAAATAATCGTTTCATAAGAAATACCTTGTTTGAGGCTGAGGGTTTTTCATATAGTTTCGCCAACGTCTGCATCAAACCCTCTATTGTTGTTTCCTTCTAAATATTGAAGGCGACTGACGCCGAAAGGCACAACCGTACTGTTCCGAGTGCCTTTCTATCGAGAATGTTCCATTCCGCGTCTATCATGGCTGTCGTCTTCTTTGTTTTTATGCTCAATGGTAGGTACAGATATTTCTAATACAGATAATATTCCATCTACATCTTCCACAATAGGAATTTTTGGCCATTAAATTTCTCGACCCTAAATTTACCATCTTCCACCATTGCTCCCACTCAAACTAGGAACCCTTCTTTCCTGCAAGTTTATCAGCCAAATAGACCTTCGGCTCTGATAATAGTTGTTAGAAAATTATATATTACAGAGAAATGTAAAATATGTGGAAAATACAAGCACACAAAACACATAAAACCAGAGAGACACAGATATATGTGGTTCACCCAGTTTGGGCTACGTCCACCTTGAATAGCCAGTCCTTCCTTTCTATTATCTAGCAAAAATTGAAGAGACAAAACCTACAACAAATCCGTTGTAATATCATTTGTTCTCTCTCACAGTCTCCCTATCTGTTTCTCGCTCTAAGAATACACACATGATACACAACCATAATACAATACCCTCATAAAAGCAAGGGGTTGCCTTCTAGGGAAAAAAACCCTAAACTAAACATAACTTCTACTATCAGATCATTTGCCTAATGAACGGCCCAGATTGACTAGAAATTACTATACTTTTACAAGGCAATTTTACATCTGTTTTTAGCTTCGGGGGCACTGCCCCTGAAACCCCCCGCCAAGGGGGGGCTCCGAAAAGTGCTGCCGCCCCCCCTAGACCCCCCATGGCAGCAATTAATTATGGGCGGCGTTGCCGCCCCTTTTAAGGTATAGGGGTCCAATTCTGTGATACAAAGTAAACAAGATAATCAGGCTCCACACCCAACATTGAGCACCTTGTTGAAATTCCTAAAAAATGGATTATTCCAAGTTCTATAGACAGAGTCTGTAGATGGCCAGGTAGCCTCTGGATCTCATCCTTTCTTTTTAAAGGTGACATATCCAGTAAATTCCCCTGCATTCAATCTCTAGAATAGAATCTTGATATTCCTGAAAAGGGGATATTACATGGTTGACCCAGCTAATATTGCGGTTATCAACAATTTGGCAGTTCCCACCACTGAGAAACAGTTGCGCTCCATCTTAGGCCACACTGGTTACTGCAAGAATTTTATTCAAGGATACGCTATGATCACTGCACCAATGGAAAAGTTGCTAAAGAATGATGTATCATTTTTTTGGGATGAAGAGTTTCAAAAGAGCTTTGAGCTACTAAAGGAAAAGATGGTAACTGCACCTATTCTTATATTTCCTGATTGGGCAAAGGTCTTTCATGTGCATGTAGATGCATCAGGGATAGCATTAGGAGTTTTCTTAGCATAGCTAGGAGAAGGGGACATTGATCATCCAATTTAATTTGCTAGCAGAAAACTCTCTAGCGCAGAACGTAACTATTCTACTATGGAGCGCGAGGGATTAGCAATGGTGTATGCCCTGCAAAATTACAGGCACTATCTACTAGGTGGACACTTTAAGATGTTCACAAATCATTTAGCTCTAAAATACTTGGTCAATAAGCCTGTGTTGGGGGGGAATATTTTTAGGTGGTTACTATTGTTTCAGGAGTATGATTTTGAAATCATTGTGAAGACCCAACCATTTCTCTCAGATCGAGAGCGGGGAAGAGCCAACTAATATGGAACAAGTTTTACCTGATGTGTAGTTGTTTTCTATCAAGGTTGTTGACAAGAACTTAGTAGATATCATTCATTTCTTGACCACAGGTGTGGCACTCGATGACTACTCAGTACCACAGAAGAAGGATTCGGTCGCCCGCGCAGCCAATTTTACCATAATCGCCAGACAACTATACAAATTGGGCACAGATGAGGTACTGCAGAGGTATGTATTGGACCATGAAAGACAAACGATCTTGGCTGAGGCCTATGGCAGAGTTGCAGGAGGACACTATGCAGGAAAATAAACTGTGCAGAAAGTGTTGAGGGTTGGGTTGTGGTGGCCCACACTACATAACGATGCTCATGCATACTTCCTTGATTGTGATGCATGCCAATGGACATGCAAACCCTCACGTAGAGATGATATTCTCTTCCAACCACAAATGGCCCTGCAGGCATTAGAAAAATGGGCCATAGACTTTGTAGGACCCATCAATCCCCCAGGGAATAAGACAGGTGCTCGGTACATCATCACTACCACTGATATGTAACCAGGTGGGCAGAAGCAAAGGATCTCAAGGATTGTATGGAAGATACTGTTGTGCACTTCATTTTTTAACATATTTTGACCAGGTTTGGCTACCTAAAATTATTAATGAGCGATAGAGGTATGTATTTTGTTAATGAGACTATTGCATATTTGACTGAGGAATTCCAGATCCACCATGCGAATAGTACCCCATATCACTCGCAGGCGAATGGGGCAGTAGAGGCCTTCAATAAAATTTTTGAAAATTCGCTCACTAAGGTCTGTAACGCTGACCAAAGCGATTGGGACATGCACATTCCCTCAGTACTCTGGGACTATAGGACCACATGTAAGAAAATCACGGGTAAAACACCTTTCAGAATGGGCTACGGAAAGGAGGCCATCATGCCTATGGAATACATTGTTCCCAGCCTGCGCATTTCAGCTTTTACAAACATGGAGGAACCATACATCATGGAGGAATGCTTAGCGCAGCTGCTAGCCCTGGAAGAATATTGGTTCATTGCTTATTTTCACCAGCAGGTTCAGAAGGCTCACGAAAAGGTTTGGCATGATTAACAAATTTGGCAGCAGGTCTTCAAGGAAGATGAGTTAGTATTACTTTACAACAGCCAGTTTGCACACCATCCAGGAAAGTTTCATAAGCAAGGGTTAGGCCCATACATAGTGAAGGAGATTACCGATGTTGGTGCAGTTAGGTTGGCTACACTGCGCGAAGATTACTTGTTGGGTTACGTTAATCGAAGTCGCCTGAAACCCTATAGGGACAACCCGGCGCCAACAAAATGACTATATGGCCGGAGTAGCTGTGTAAAAGATGTTTCATGTGCTAGGAAGGAAAAGTGAAGGAGGGTTCGATGGATGCGCAGGGGTAGTGATAATGGCAGGAGGTGCATAAAGGTTCGATGAAGACGTAGGGGTAGTGCGCAGCTGGAAAAACTAGCCATTGGAATGGGACAACTGGGTGATAAAGTGATTTTATCGTTGAAAGGAACGGGTAATTTTCAATTAATGTGGTGATCTAGGAGGATTTTTTACTATTTCCGTAATTATAAGTTGCAATTAAGGCTAATCCAACCGTTTTTATCCATCGAGGGCTATAAAAAGAGGTGCGTCGGTCAGAATGGGTTCGTTGGATTTTCGAAATTCTTGCACCTTGTTCTCCATTATGAAATATTTCTATTCTATGCGATTTCCATCTATATGTCTGAGCGATATACCCCTTCTGACAGCAACAACCCTAAATTCATCTTCCAAGCAAGATTGACCGCTACTAACCCCGCCAAGTCATTTCCTGTCACGGCTTCCGTAGAAGTTGGGTCTGAAGACGCATTGGAATTAACCCCTAATATGGAGGAGATTTTTTCTATGTCGGCCAAGAGGAGGGGCAAAGGGAAGGTGAAGGGAATGAAGAAAGGAAAAAAAATTATACGAATTGGGCTGGGGTAAAGCCACGCATGTCCCCTTAGATTGTGAATTCCCCTCGAAAGGTGCCTAAGGGTCGCTCACCTGATCCATCAATGCACCCTATGACAGCTCAAGAGGAAGCTCTGCAGGCAACTCTACTTTCCTGGATGCCGCCATATGTTAATCCAAGCAAACCGATCATGCGCACCCCCGAGAATGTCAATTTTTCCCGCACCTACCTACAGATGCCTCTGGTCCCGATGGAGGTGCCCTTGATTGGTGATATGTTCAGAGGCCTTCCCTCCCTTAAGTATGATGATCACGATCTATCCAATATCAACGCCTTCCCAGAACTGGCTTCAAAATTATATCTTGAAGAGTGTTGTACGATAATGTGCCGAAGGTAGAGCCAATGTCGTGGGCACACGGATTGGCATGATCGTGGACATTAAATTTGTTATGGATCCCCCACTTTGGCTGATACAACATCACCAGCCTAGTTTTTCACCAGTTTCTGGTGTTGGTCCACGATGGGTGTTTATGGATCCAGGGTCGCATCCCGATTGATGTTGCCTTAATTCACTGAATCACCGGCCTCCCCATGCATGGGCCCAATCCCATGGCAGGCGTCAGCAAGAAATTTGATCAGCAGATTGTTGAAGAAGTCCGGCAGAAATATAATTTTGGTTTCAACAAAAGATGGTTCCTGGTAGAAACAATAGCTGATGCAAGAGGGCACATGGGTACCCTACTTCTTGCATGAAAAATGATGCGCAAGTGCCAGGCTTCGATCATTCCTGCTTATGTTATACAGCTTGCTGGAAAATGAAAAAAAGGGGTTTTCTACAATTGGTTGCAGTACCTCTGCAACTAATTTCTAGGTAATGTGCATGAGTTGTAGCACCACGGAAAGGCTTTTTGCTACTCATGGCTAATGATTTTAATTTCCTTGATTACATGGGAGGCACCTGACGAGGCAGTGCTCCCAAAGCTTGAGCTAGATATGTGTGAAGGTGCGCGGTATGCGAACCTATGGGATTCGAAGGATCCCAAGCGCATCGAGGAGAACAAGGTGTTTTGGGTATTGTTTGATGGTGCTCTAGCAGCAAAAATTCATTCCCGACCACAGTTTTCGCTCGCGGTTTATGAGAAGTACAAGGGTATTGTGGCGTTTCAAGTTACTATGCACAATGTGAAGATTTGGGCCTGCCAAGATCCAGCCTAGTATACTCTCCCTTATATGGCCACGGAAGTATATATTGACCAAGTGGTTGCAACTTGGCCACCGACATGGAAGCTTGGCTTCAAGTCTTCTGCCCCGGTTACAGCAAGCACATCTGGTAAGGATACAACCCCAGAGGATACTATCCCACTGAAAACAACAAAGGAATCTAAGGTGCATGCTACGGAGAAAAGTATGACCAAAGAGACCCCTAAGGATGCTACCACGGGGGTAGAGCAGGAGTCCCAGCAGGATCAGGGACTCGAAAGGCTTGGTAGCGAGAGTGTGGCATCCCCACGCAATACCAAACGCACAGCTGAGCCTCCCAAAGGGTCAAGGAAGAAGCGCAAGGATATTAATCCAAGCGTAGAAATGGAGGTCACGTTGACAGAATATGACTTAGAGAATATTGCAGACATTGTCACCATTGCGTCACAAGACCAATGGCTACGTTAGAAGAATAACAGAAGTCTGTGGTAGTAACCTTGCAGTCTGAACTACAGGCTCTTCAGCTAAAGGCAGACACACTTCAAGCAAGCGTGGTGTAATATTCCCAAATTGGAAAAGCAAGAATATAGTGCATAAAACTAGAAATAGCAGTGTAAATCAACACATCAACTATGGAGCCATAACATTATGTATAAGAACAACAAATCAATACAAAATAGTGAGGCATAAATCATATGAAATGAGGAAACAAACCTCCCATAAAAAATCACTCCCAAATATGGGTTGCTTCTACAATACAAAATGTCGAAGAGCTGCTACAGCGCAGTCATATTAAGCATAACCACAACTGGAGATCATACAATGATACAAAAACACTGATATAGGCCACAATAGATACTACACATATAGATCTAGGCACTAGATCAGCTTTCCAAGACAACCCAAGAGGGTTTCCGGAGAATGCACACAATGTGCCAATGTAAGATGCAGCCCTAGGGCTGAAGGTATGTTGCAACAATATAAATGAGAATATATGGCTGAAGCTGATGTAGAAAACTACATCTCTTCTCCAATAGATCCCCTGGATGAAAGAATGGCTCCTCCACTGAAGAAATCACCTCCCAAAACATCTACTGCAACCACCCCTACAACTCCTCCCTGAAATAACGCAGATCTGGACTGAAACTGCACTGTAGGGGATAAATACTCCTTGGCCTGATGTCAAATATGTCAATAAACCCCAAGGGCTCCTTTATAGGCCTTCCAATGGAAGGAAAACTTCCTCCACTGCAACACTAGCTCTGAAGACACCCAATATAATCCTCCACTGCTGCACCCTACAACACAACACAATACTCTGTAGAAATTGCGTTGTACAAAAAATATGTAGCTTGGCATGATGCTAAATAGTGGAAAATGTAGTGCAATACTCTTCCAAGAGGCCTCTCAAGGAAAGAGGTGGGATTCTTGAGTAGGAACACCCTGTGCTAAATAGCACATGCAATCTTAGCTAAATAGTTGAAGAGAGCAGCAAGTCTAAACAGACCATATCAAAATAATAATCTCAAAACATAACCCCATATGGCTGCCATCCTCTTCCTTATATAAGTTATGAGCTTCCTCACCATTCGCCCTACTCAATTAGGTCACTATTTCCATGCATTCAATCTCCCTCCAAAACTGCGATGTCCCACCATGAATGCCACTCCTCCATAACAACGTTGTTTGATTTGTTCAAATTTGACCCAGTCTTCATGCTCCAGCCCCTTTTCACACATAAGGGTCTTCAATATAGCTCTTTAGATGACCTCCATTCACACTAGGAATGTATTTTATTCCTACTAAGGAGATTTATGGGTCTCCATACCCTCTTATTCCTCTATGTAAGAGCAATATCAAAATGTAATATTCCAACTAGTTGTTGTGTGCTAATTTAGGAATATTACAGTCCTCCCCTCCCAAATTTTTCTTGTCCTCAAGCAACTACAATGATAGAACTGAAGAGCCTCCCCACTTCCTCCTATAGCATCCTCATATGATAAATTCCTCCAATGAACAAGATGTCCTCTCATCAATATGTCCCCTAGTTTCTCCTCCCAAGTGTATAAGTATGCCTTTGGTGAAAAATCCAAATGGCTCTCATCATGATCAAGTGGGACATCCATGGAGGTAGCTATATGTGGTCTAGAGGCCTTCTTGAGGCATGGGGTCAGCAAATGATTTGGAATATTCCTTCCCATGTGAAGCTCCAAGCCCCAAGCTATCAGCCACACAAAGTGAGTCACCCTCTAAAATGGTAACTCATGAGAAAGTTCTTCCACCTTTGGCTCCTAAAATGTAGGTGGGCTACATAACTGAACATGGTATACCAAATGGCCTACCCCACACTGACTCTCTCTCCACTTATGGAAAGTGTAGATTTGATGCTGATATTGGGTTGCAATAATGTTGCCCTCAAGATACAAAATGACAATTGGATCTCCAAAGACCCCTCTTCTAGTTTCATGAGCCCAAACCATCCCATACAAAGTGAATGGTACATCATCACCATGTGGTATCCAAATAAGAAATATATTGAGTGTTATGTGAAATGTTGGAGGGTACCAATGGTTTCTCTAGTGGATACAGCATAGTTTTACCAATTGTTGTTTTAGAACATCATGTGGCAAGTTGTCTCCCAACAAGTTCCTAGCTGTGCATGTTTGCTCATCTACTAGGAGGTAGTAAATGGCATAATAAATAAGTTGAGCATAACAAAAATAACGCCACATTTTCCCAAATCCATGCAAATAAGTTCTATCTCCATCACAAATGTTAGTCCTAGAATGACCATGAAACCCAAAGATAATCTTGCCCTCTTGTGGAGCAATGCACTGTACATAGATGATGAGAGAATGTAAATACTCTATGAAATGATCAATAAGTACAGAAATACATTTCTTACCATGCACTGTGATTAGACTTAAAGTGAGGTCCATAGATTAGCCCTCACATGAGAATCTCCTCATAAAGTTCTGCAAAATGAAGGGATGCATACTCCCCTTGGAACACTCCATCAATAGATACATACTCCCAAGTGACAGCATTTTTGGCCTTAGTGATAAGGCTCTTGCCACTCCATGACTCCATTATTTTACATGCCATATGCCAAATTCATCCACCATCATGCTGCTATGTGTGGGAGTCTCCTTCCTATGTGGAAGTACCTCCGGATCCTTCAATGCTGAAGGGTAGCCTCCTTGCACTTTGATTGTGCCATCCCTTTCTCTTGAAACATCCTGCAAAGTATGGGAGAGATTCATCCCATACTCTCCCAAGAGTAGCCAAAGCAACAAGAGCTCTTGTTGCCTCCTCACACCTCCATCATACAAATCATGAGGTGAAAACATGATGATTGACATGAAGAATGCCATATCAACATAATGCACCCAAACTGCCTGCTTCCATATGATGTAAGTACCATGTTGAGTCCCAACCACCAACATACTATTTGAAATAGAATGTGGTACATGATGACCAAACTCTTTCAAGAGTAGCTAATGCAGCCTTGCCTCCTGCTGCCTTATGTCATAGATCTTTAAATGGCTTTCCAGCCTCTTGCTCATCAAAATCACCCATCCAACCAATGGTGAGTGTCTATCATCATGCTCAAAATTGGTATTTCTCCAATGGAGAATACCATCCTCCCAAATCAGATTTCTATCTTTGAATTTCATGGGATGCTAAAATGAAATCTCCTAGAGATCTCCTGTTGTGTAACCAGCTCCAAAAATAGAAGAAAATAGATATCAACACCTTACAAATAAGCCACTTCTAGGGGACAACCTCCAATACATTACATAAATGAACAATTCTTGGATGATACAATTTACAAAACCTCCTTTCTATATATAGGATTCCATGTGGCCATAATGTAATCCTAGTGGACCACAATGTAATCCTAGCCGACCTAACAATAATAATTTAAGGGCACAATAATAACAAAATGGGGGTTACAAGGGTACAATAATAACAATAAGGGGGTTACACTAACAACAATAAAGGACTATACTAGTAATATAGGGACCTAACATGCCCCTCTCCTTCAAAAAAGTGTTATCCTCAATGCTTGAGTAGCTCTGGGTGCTTTTGTATAAAATTCTCATCCTCCCATGTAGAATCTTTAGTGGGTAAGTTCTTCCACTTGATGAGATACTCTGAAATTGATCGATTCCGTAGTTGTCGAGTTCTTGTTTCCATGACTGCTTTAGGTTCCAATATGATTTTTCCTTCCTCATCAAGTTCTGGAAATATTGTTTGAACCGGAAGATTTTCACCTATAACCTTCTTTAAGCATGAAACATGGAAAACTGGATGCACTCGCGAAGAATCAGGAAGCTCCAATTTGTATGCCATAGTACCAATATTTTGCAACACCTTGTAAGGACCATAGTACTTTGGCGATAATTTATTATCCTTCTTAGCTTTCTTGAGGGACATTTTTTTATATGGTTGTAGCCGTAAAAATACCCAATCTCCTACATCAAAACTTCTCTCACTGTGATGTTGATCTTCCTGTTGTTTCATTCGATTTTGTGCCAAATTCAAGTTATCCTTTAATAGTTGGAGAACTTCTTGTTGATGCTCAATGTGATCTTCCACTGCTTGAACCTTCGAATTTTCCCTCAAAGATGATGCGATGGATGGTGGATGATATCCATAAATTTCCATAAATGGGGTCATTTTTGCTGCAGTATGGAAGGAAGTGTTATACCACCATTCAGCGAGAGGTAACCACTTGACCCATTGTGTTTGTTTATCAGATACAAAACAACGAAGATATCCTTCCAAACATTTATTTACTATCTCACTTTGACCATTAGATTGAGGATGATAAGATGAGCTATGAGCTAATTGAGTACCCAAACAAGAAAATAACTCCATCCAAAAATTTCCAGTAAAAATGGGATCTCTATCGCTCACAATAACCCTTGGGCTTCCATGTAGCTTTTGAATTCTGTCCATAAATGTAGTAGCAACTGTACTTGCTTTAAATGGATGAGATAATGCACAAAAGTGTGCATACTTGGTAAGTCTATCAACTACCACCATGATGACACTCTTTCCTTCGGACTTAGGTAAACCCGTGATAAAATCCATTGAAATCTCCTCCCAACGTTGACTTGGAATGGATAAAGGTTGTAGAAGTCCTGGGGTCTTGATTGTTTCCACTTTATTCTGCTGGAAAACCAAACATTCTGCCACAAACTTTCGAATATCAGATTTAAGGCCATCCCAAAAAAATTCTTTCTTCACCCTGTGGTAAGTTTTTAAAAATCCTGAGTGTCCTCCTAAAGGAGAAGTGTGAAATTCCAGAAGAATATTTTGTTTTAGTTGGGAATTCTTACAAATATATAAGTGATATTTGTACCATAAGGAATCATTTTTCCAACTAAATGTATCAAATGTACTAGGATCTTGCTACAACTTTTGAATGAGTCTCCATACATATTTTTCCTTCTTCCATTCCTCTCTTGCTTCGGTTATCCAATCTGGTTGGATAATAGAAATGGCACAAAGCACTGCTTCCACCTCTTCATTCTTTCTTGAGAGTGCATCTGCAACAACATTAAGCTTTCCTTTCTTGTAGATTATTTCAAAGTCATAACCCAACATCTTTGTGACCCATTTTTGCTGCTCTTATGAAGATATTCTTTGTTCCAAAAAGTGTTTAAGACTATCATGATCAGTTTTTACCTTGAAGTGTCTTCCCATTAGGTAAGTTCGCCATTTCTTTAGTGCATGCGGTATTGCTAACATTTCCTTCTCATAAATAGGTTTTTGTAAATACTTTCCTTTGATTGGACGACTTTCAAAAGCAATGGGTCTTCCTTCCTGCATTAAAACTGCACCAATTCCATTTCCTGAGGCATGACATTCCACAATAAAGGTTTTTGTGAAGTCTGGCGTAGCTAAGACCGGTGCTAGGCACATTGCCTCTTTAAGATGTTCAAAGGCCTTAGTTGCTTCAGGAGTCCATGAAAATGCATCTTTCTTCAATAATGTTGTTAGAGGTGCTGCTATTCTCCCATAATTCTTAACAAACTTGTGATAATACCATGTTAACCCGAGAAATCCTCGCAACTGCTTTATGGTTGTGGGGACTTTCCATTCCTTAATGGCTTTAATTTTGTTAGGGTCTACTTTAACACCCTCGTGAGATACAATATGACCCAGATATTCCACCTCTTGTACTCCAAAGAAACATTTGGATTTTTTTGCATATAATTGTTTCTCCTGCAATAGTTTGAGCACCTGTCAACATGTTCAACATGATCCTTCCAAGACCTGCTGTAGATTAGTATATCATCAAAAAATACTAGCACAAATTTTCTAAGGAAGGGTTTGAAAATGGAATTCATCAACCATTGAAATGTAGAAGGTGCATTGGTAAGGCCAAAAGGCATGACCAAAAATTCATAATGACCCTCATGAGTTTGAAATGTTGTTTTTGGAATATCTTTAGTCTTCATTCTAATTTGATGATATCCTGAACGAAGATCCAACTTGGTAAAATAAATTGCTCCATGTAATTCATCCAATAATTCATCAATCACAGGAATGGGAAATTTGTCTTTAATGTTGAGCTTATTGAGCTCCCTATAATCCGAACACATTCGCCATGATCCATCCTTCTTGTGTACCAATACTACAGGAGCAGAGAAAGAACTTTGACTAGGTTGAATTATACCCGCCTCTAACATTTCTGCAATCATACGTTCAATTTCGTTCTTTTGGATGTAAGGATATCTATAAGGCTTGATGTTTGGAGGAACATTTCCTGGAATCAAATGAATAGCATGATCATGATCATGAATAGGTGGGATTCCTTTCGGAGTTTCAAACACCTTGGAATGATTGTCCAAGACTTGTTGGAGATCTGCAGAAATAGATGATTTTGATGTTGGAACTTCTAGTGAGCATAATTTTGCAATGACGCCTCGTTGTTATTTTTTTTGAAGCTTTGTCATGACATTAGAGCTTATTATCTTTCCCGGATTCCTCACAATACCCCATAATTCAACTTCCTTTCCTTCTAAAAAAAAATTCAAGAAAAGTTCTTGAAAATTAAAAGCTACCATCCCCAAAGATTGTAACCAGTGTACTCCTAGTACAACATCAGCACCTCCCATAGGAATGGAAAGCATTGGACTAGTCAATACATATTCCCCCATGGTTAGCTTGATATTATGGCATTTTCCAGAGAAATTTATAGTTCCTCCATTTGCAACCATCACTTGACATTCTGGTGCTGGGTATAGGAAAAAATTTAATTCCTTGGCTACCTTACAATGAATAAAATTATGGGTGCTACATGAATCAATCAACACTATTACCTTTTTCTTCTTGATATGTCCTTCTATCTTGAGAGTTTGAGGAGTGGTAATTCCTGCCAGTGCATTACACGATATGGTCGAATTCATTTCTTCCTCTTCTAGGGCTGGTTCCTGGTGTATATCCTCTTCTTGTTCATTTTCTTCTTCCTCTTCACAATCTATGTAAAATAATTTCTTCTCAGCACACTTATGACCTTTAGTGTATTTTCTATCACAACGTAGCAAAGCCCTTTTGCTCTTTTTTCTTCCAATTGTTGTGGTGTCAACCTTGTAGGTTGTGGAAATCTAGGTGTAGCAACACTTCCTTCTTTATAGAATTGATTGGTAGGCTTCCTTGTCGCCATTATCTTACATTCAACTTTTCTTTCCAACCTGAATGCCTTCTCCAATGAATCTGGTTCCAAAATGCAAAATTCATGTTGGATGTTATCCTTTAAAGTTCCTATGAAGAGATCGATCCTGTGTTCCTCTGGAATATCAGTTACCCTTATATTCAATTCTTGGAAGTCCTCAATGTGCTGCCCCACTAAACCCTTTTGTTTGAGATTTATCAATTGGCTAAAGAATTTGTTTCTCTTTGTATCCTCATAATTTTCTATCATTTCCTCCGTAAAAATTGACCAAGTGACAATTTTTTTACGGGAGCAAAGGCATCGATACCATACAAATGTATTTTGTTCTAAATGTAAAGTTGCAATGCATACTTTTTGTGTGTTTTGCACGTTATGAAGATCAAAATATTGTTCCATCTATAGTATCCATGTTACAGGATCCTTTCCATCAAACTTCCTCATATCCATTTTTGGAATATGGTGGTTCTTCCTGCCAACATTAGAGTTTATGAAATCACGATTAACATTTATTTTGTTCTCATCATGAGGTTCTTCTACTATCTTTTCACCATTAGAAAACATTTCTTGTATCAACTTTGTCAAACCTTCTATGTCTGCTTTTAGATCATTCTTCATGTTTTCCATGTTGTCTTTCATGTCATCCATCTTAGCTTCCATGCCATCCATCTTAGCTTCCACACCTTTCTTCAAAACTTCCATTTCATTTTTTGTTTCTCTTTGCGAGAGTGAAATTTGTTGCACTTGCTCTTGTAATTTTGATAGATCATGTTACAATTCTTCATATTCATGAGTCATAGTAGAGCCTTCTGAAGGCTTAATGGGTGTTGAATTATTTTTACGAGGCATCTTTTAGAACCCAATACTGATATCTATTCTACAATATTCCCTTGGAATCAATTCAAATTGATTCTTCAAACAAGACTTATGCAATTCGGAAAAACAAAACACACCTTTTTCTTGCTTTTGAGGAGCTCAATATTGAAATTGGATTATCTCTGTGATTGCGGCTCTTCAATATTTGAATTTCAGCACTGAAGTATCTCTCTTAATTCTCCCTTGAATGCCATAGGTCTGACCTGATTTGGATTCTCCAAGACAAAATTATGTCCAATCTCCCACAATGACCTAATTATGGATTGGTTCAGTATAGGGAAATTGTACGACTTGCCACGTGTCATTGTTTCGTCCTTTGCCTTTGAAATTCATAGCCAATAAACTACAGTCTTTTTACTTGTGACCACTTTTTACAGCACTCCAATCCGATGCTCAGAGAGAGAGTTATTGAACTTTTCCCACGATCACCTCTTTGTGATGAAATTCGGGAGCCTGAAAAAGCACTACCTTCCACAGATCATATCTCCAAAAATATTGTGAACCAAGCTCTGAAATTTTTTGACGAGTTTCCTTAGGATTACAGCTTCATACCCTAAAAATTTCAGATTCTAAACCTTCATAGAAAAAATTTTATAGCGCAAATTACACAATGACCTGTTTAGGAGCCTGAAAAAAGATCTAACTTCCACAGATCATATCTATGAAAATATTGCAAACCAAGCTCTGAAATTTTTATAAAATCTTCCTCGGGATTTTATTTTCACACCCTAAAAATTTCAGCTTCTGAAAATTCGTAGAAAAAAAGCTATAGCGAAAATGCCACTATGACCTGTTTGGAGCAGCGAAACCCTAGAATCCAAAGCTCTAATACCAAATGTTGTGTAACCAGCTCCAAAAATAGAAGAAAAGAGATATCAACGCCTTAGAAATAAGCCACTTCGAGGGGGAAACCTCCAATACATTACATAAATGAAAAATTCTTGGATGATACAATTTACAAAACCTCCTTTCTATATATAGGAGTCCATGTGTCCATAATGTAATCCTAGTGGGCCGCAATGTAATTCTAGCCGACCTAACAATAATAATTTAGGGGCGAAATAATAGCAAAATGGGGGTTACAAGGGTACAATAATAACAATAAGGGGGTTACACTAATAAAAATAAGGGACTACACTATTAATATAGGGGCTTAACATCTCCACATGAAGACCACTCATTAATGACAATGTTGAATCCATAAGGATCCAAGTATGCTGAAGGAAAAATATTCTCATTGAGCTGTAATATGCTCATCAATAAATATCCATCATAATGAACGATAAGATGTCTCTCATCAACCATCTGCCTATCCACTGCTACACAAGTGTGTTGGTCATCAGAATGTCTCAATATCAGTTGGGCCCCCAACTCATCATTGTTGCTCAATGACAGTGTTGTTGATCTCCATAATGGTGCATTTTTTGTCTCAAGATCATGCTCAATGTTGAACACATAGTTCGGCATGGTATTGTTTAGAACAATACTCATCATATCCTCAAACAATCTACACTCCAACCCCAAGAGTTGTATGTAGCTCTATAATGAATAACCAGGATGTTTGTATATCTCCTCCTGGAACAAATCAAGGATGCGTAGCGTAGTGATAGTCTGCTGCTCCAAATCAGCAATTTGCTTTGACCCTAGGCCATGCATTTTCCCTGATAGCATGTTTCCACAATCCTCCATATGATGTGTTGTAATAATAGGAAATGGAAATATGTGCATACCTTGGTAAATCTTGGGAACATCTTGTACTGATACAAGGGTTCCCTCCTCCAGTGTGTTGACTTACCCAACTACTGATGATTATGGATTCTCCTCTATGGCTTCATCAACGATGGTACAAGCCTCCTCCTCCTCATGCATCTCCAGAATAGTGAATGGGACTCTAAATGTCAAGAGATCAAGACCACTTTTCAAAGATGCAATTGTTCCTTCTCCTGATGCAAGTTCTCCTACAGCAAGTGGTGGTGGAAGTTTCCTTTCCTCTGGTTTTCTTATGTCAAACTTCTTGATCAACCTTTGAGTAAAATCTGCATATGCAGTCACTTGTGCATGACTCAAATGCTTGAACCACCAAATGTTTGCTTCACCCTCAAGGTGTAGCACTGCGATCTCAACAGCTTCTATTTCTACTACTGGATGTAGCAGGAAGAATGCATCCAACTTCATTCCCCAAGCTCTTGTTGTGCATATGGATGACCCATCAAAAGTGGACAATAGAAATCTATTGTTGCAAGGTCTCCTTTCCTCTTTGAGTTGAATGAATTGTGGGAGCATTAGATTCTCCTTGAAAGCTCTTTCTTGAGATTTTTATTCTATAAGATACTCACTTATAATCTCATGATCTAAGTGTCCTCCATCTCCATGCCTCTTGTCTTCTTCTTCAAAAGGAAAGGGCATAGTATGTTTCTTTGGAGCTCTATGCAATACCAGATCTTTATTTTGCTGATAGAAAGTACATGGACCTTCCTCATCTTGAAACCCTACTGTGGTTTCATTGTTTTTCTCCACTTTTCTTTGCTTGACCTCCTTGGTGATGTCCCTCTTATATCTGAAAAGAGATGAGATAAAACTCATTCTTTCCATAATTATTATATCTTTCTCCTTATTCTTATTCTCCTGATAACATAATGGCTAAGATCCATAGGCTGAGCCAAGATTATGTTCTGATAACACTGTAATATTCCCAAATGGGAAAAGCAAGAATATAGTGCATAAAACTGGAAATAGCAGTGTAAATCAACACATTAACAATGGAGACCGATATGGAGCCATAACATTATGTATAATAATAGAAAATCAATACAAAATAGTAAGGCATAAATTATATGAAATGAGGAAACAAGCCTCCCATAAACAATCACTCCCAAATATGGGTTGCTACTACAATACAAAATGTCAGAGAGTTGCTACAACACAGTCATATTAAGAATAATTACAGCTAGAGATCATACAATGATACAAAAAAACTGACATAGGCCACAATAGATACTACACATACAGATCTAGGCACTAGATTAGCTTTCCAAGACAACCCAAGAGGGTTTCCGGAGAATGCACACAAGTGCCAATGTAAGATGCAGCCCTAGGGCTGAAGGTATGTTGCAACAACAGAAATGAGAAGATATGGATGAAGCTGATGTAGAAAACTACATCTCTTCTCCAATAGATCCCCCGGAGGAAATAATGGCTCCTCCACTGAAGAAATCACCTCCCAAAACATCTACTGCAACCACCCCTGCAACTCCTCCCTAAAATAATGCAGATCTGGACTGAAACTACACTGTAGGGGATATACTCCTTGACCTTTTGCCAAATATGTCAATAAAGCCCAAGGGCTCCTTTACAGGCCTTCCAATGGAAGGAAACCTTCCTCCACTGCAACACTAGCTTTGAAGACACCCAATATAATCCTCCACTGCTGCACCCTACAACACAACACAATACTCTGTAGAAAATGCGTTGTACAAAAAATATGTAGCTTGGCCTGATTCCGAATAGTGTACAATGTAGTGCAATACTCTTCCAAGAGGCCTCTCAAGGAAAGAGGTGGGATTCCTGACTAGGAACACCCTGTGCTAAATAGCACATGCAATCTTAGCTAAACAGCTGAAGAGAGCAGCAAGTCTAAACAGACCATACCAAAATAATAATCTCAAAAAGTAACCCCATATGGCTTCCATCCTCTTCCTTATATAATTTATGAGCTTCCTCACCCTTGGACCTACTCAATTAGGTCACCAATTCCATGCATTCAATCTCCCTCCAAAACTACGTTGTCCCACCATGAATGCCACTCCTCCATAACAGCGTTGTTTGATTTGGTCAAAGTTGACCCAGTCTTCATGCTCTAGCCCCTTTTCACACATAAGGGTCTTCAATCCAGCTCTTTAGATGACCTCCATTCGCACTAGGAGTGTCTTTTATTCCTACTAAGGAGATTTATGGGTCTCCATACCCTATTATTCCTTTATCTAAGAGAAAAATCAAAATTTAATATTCCAACTAGTTGTGTGCTAATTTAGGAATATAACATGTGGATCTGGCAAGGAAAAATCAAGCAAGCCAACCAGCTACAATTAAAGCCTTGGACACCGTGATGGAAAGTCAGATCTACCCCCTCCCAAGTGCATCTTTTTTTACGATACCCCCGATCTTATGTGAGAAAGTCCGTGCATGCTCTTCGGTAAACCTTGATGTCACCAGGCTGACAGGTGCATAGCTACATGACCTTTTTATCTCCATCTCCGGTGAGCTTCAGCACAGAGAATTACAGGCACAACAACAACTCAATGAGGCCGAGAAAATTATTATGACCAAAGCTGTCAAAACTTCCCAAGCCCAGGAAGCACATATTGCAGCAGTCGCGCAACAGGATGAATTAGAACATTTGATAGACTAGCTCTGCAAGGATATGCCAGAAGTAATTCCTACTTTTGCTGCATCACAAGCCAAGATTTAAGGCTTGGTCGCCGCTTTGAAGGCATCCTGGACTAAAGTGCAGGTTGTTAAGGCCTATTTGGAACTACAGATAGCATCACTACAGGCCAAGCTACAACTTGACACCCCTCCAGAGGTGCACGCCCAGCAAGCCGCACTAGTCACAGAAGCTACAAACAGTATTACCATGCAGATCACAAAGGGCACTGACTTGTTAGAAACTACTATGGCGTTATTGTCACAGGTGAAATGTGACTCCCTCCTTCACCAAATCAATCAGGAGTTTCACCAAAAGGAGGAAGATTTTGAGCACATGGAAGCCACGATGCCCACCCTCTTCCCAGCACAGCGATTAGCATGCCTTCGGACCAGCCACATGCTCACAGATGAAATTGAGGGGCTCCGCCATAAGAAGCAGGTACTCAATGACCACCTAAAGTCGTGGGCTGATGAAGCTCTCAAGCTTTCACAGGATTTAGATGGGGCCATGAAGTAGTTGAATCAGACCCTGGAGAGTGTCACACAACTACTGAAGGTCCAAATTCAAAAAATTTGGTTAAAATTATGTAGAATGCAGCTGCGCAGAGCACAGGTGTCCTGCCCCCTTTTTCAGTCACCATCAAATAGCTCCAGGAGAAGATGAAGACCCTATTGACACTATGACTCGAGACGAGTCACAAGATTTTGTTGGGGTATTGTTGGCACAGGGTTCTCTAGCGGGGATTTTGGAATAGTTTTGTAATTTTTTGTAATAATCGAGTCTAGCGTAGGGACTTTGGGGCGGTTCAAAGCTCCCAAAAAATTGTAATGGGTAAAAAGGTAGACCAAGAGTCTGCAAACCATGGTTTGTGGACAATAGGATAGCGCAGGCTAATATGTTATAAATAGATGGTTAAATCAAGTCTTGAGTAGCCTAAGTTTTGGAAAAGGCTTGGATACGGACTTGTGGATCTTTGGTTGATTATCTGGGTAAGGGCTCTTGCTGGCTGTGTGCATGGAGACCCTGAGTCCTACTATGTGCGGACCCTACTGGTTGTGTGTCTGGGCTAGTAGATAGAGTTTATAAGCTATATCTGATGTTAATGAATGAAAATAATGTTTGGATATCTGAGTATTCTGTGTTATAATTATTGGCTACGCTCTATGTTATTTGTATTTATTTTCTATTGAATATTGATGCACACGTGGATGTGATATTAATGAATGCATAGATATGGTTAGCTTCGATTGTCCTACTTCTCTTAACTGATATACAATTTTCATCGAAGATACTATATCAATACATTGTTAAGAATATTTGTAATATGGTTTTTCTAGAATGGGTCAATTAGATCTGAAAGAGCGCCCTTCAATTAACTTTATCTCTCTCTCAGGGTGCAGAAACATGGTTCCAACACCCTCCCATACTACTTCAGGTGATACCTTGACTACACAAGCAGGCCATTACCAAAAGGGCCAGTAGTACAGGGTTTATTGGCAAACCTTAAAATTGAACCTGGGTCAAGACCCCTCAAGCCAACAGGTGGGTTGTATCTCTATCTACGGGTCAACTCATCTAAGCACGATGGATTATAGTTCCAATGAACAGAAGCTTCATCTCTTCATAAAATAGCACTAATAGTTCCATAGGTAATAGTGCATTTGTCCCTCAGCAACAAGTTTCACAGTGCTTTGTCTTCTCCTCCCAAAACTAAACACTCGAAAAGTTTTATTAACATCAATAAATGCACACAATTGTTGTGCTTCCCCAGTAGTTTCAACATATTGGTGCTTGTCTCCACACAGATGTATGTCAAACTTATGCAAACAAGTCTCCACCTCGGGTTGAAAATAGATCTTCCACACACTGCTAAAGCCCCTATTTCATGTTGCCAAAAATTTGGACACAAATGAGACCACGGGTTTGATTTCTCCACACTAATATATACTCTTCCACACAATATTCACTCTTCAATGCAGACCTCGATTCTTTACACATGTATTCACATGGTCATGGCTTTCAAAACACTAGATAGATCCCACCTTGCTTTGATACCAAATGAAGAAAATGAAATAAATATAAATTAAAATATCATAGACATAAAACTGGTGGAAAAGGTCAGCCTGATGCCTGAATGTATTGTATTCCTCACTCACAAATTAATGTTAATGATACAAATATAAATACATGAGGAGAGTTTATCAAGATAGTGTGTCTATCTCAATCACTTTGCTTGAGTGAATATATGAACCACACACTAATCTAGGATCCTAACTAGTTGGAGACTCATCCCTCAACCATCTAGACCTAAACAAACTCCCTAGCTTTGAGGAACTAACCCATTCTCGAAAAGTAGGAATAAATCCAACTTTTATGATTTTAATTATTTTTAATATTATGGACTTATTATTGTTTTTATGAGAGTGTGAGGCTAACAATAAAGTTTATTTGATCACATGTAGAACTTAAATTAAACAATAAGTGAACATAAATATAACACAAAGATGAAATAAAGAATAGAGCTTAAGTAAACTAATTGTTAAAACTAAAATTAGCAACTATAATTTTTTATAAGAAGCAAAGAATGAGCGGTGTGAAATATATATCAAAGTATGGATGGTATCTGAAGTATATAATGGCTGTGAAAGCTTGCATAGAATGCATTGGTAATAAAAGGTGTTTTATTAATTGATATAGGTGATGAGTGAGTTGAATAAATAATTTATCTATGCAGAGAATGCATTCAGGATGAGAATATGTTGCTAAGGAGGAAAGAGGAAATATGTGTTTATATAGGGTGTGTATAACAGGATAAGGGATTTAGCAGAGAGAAATAATATTTTTATGAACAAGCATGTGTAGATATGGTTTGAAAATATATGAAATAATGGTTTGTAGGTTCAGTAGGTTGGTGCCTACAAATTAGGAAGTCTATGCTTCCATCTAAGTGGGTGTCTGAAGAAAAGCTTGGGGGTTGTTTCCTCTGAAAGTGAGTTCTTGAAACATCAAGGAAAGGGTGCTTCTTGTAATATGATCATATTTCTACCAAGAGGGAGTGGGTATTGTTGGTGTTCCCATGTTTTGGCCAGATTGGCAAGACCAAAAGATGAGACAACATCAAACCACTTTCAGACCTCAGGATCTAGCCCTCATGGGTCCAGAGAGGGATTTGTCTATGATATGTCAAAGGTATATGACTTTGAAGCTCAGTGTTAAGATGTTAGGCTAGTTATAGGCACAGGGTTTGTTTGTTTGATTGTTTGTTTGGTTTCTGGTCATTAGGAAGGAAGGGTTCAATGTAAGACAAGGATGAGAAAAGAGGATTTAGGTAGAGGTGAAGTATTCCAGGGAGCATTCAAAACCATTGTGAAATGGAGTCAGGAAAGGATTTTCTTGCTAATAAATATGCAGGCTTTCAGTTGAGCTAGTCATCTAAAACATTGGATCTTAAAGATGATAATGTGGTATGGAATGGTAGGGGAGGAGGAACAATAAAGGTTTAGAACACAAAGTTAAAGACCTGAGATCAAAGAGAGACTTTGAACTCTTAATGCTTCGGCCTCCAGCTTGAGGGATCTTAGAAAGGCCAGCTGGTTGCACAAGAATCCTAGTGGATAGGGCTAACTCTAATCCCCAGTGTTCCCAAATCTTCCAGCTAAATCCTAACAAGAACATCTAAGAACAGATTCATTTAATTCATACATCAGCTAGCAGGAAATGACATCCACTACACTGGTTAAATCAATAGAAATTAAATATTAGATAACACATTTAGTAGAAAACATCAAAGGCAAGGAGAGCAGAAACATAGGGTACCTAACAAGGGTAAATCCTATGCCAGATTTCTAATGCAAGCCAGTAGAAATGAAATGAAACAGAATGCAAGTTAAACAAAAATACTAAGATAGAAAAACATCACCACTGATTTAGATCAGGATCCAAAGAAATGTGCTTGTCATATTAAAAAGCAACACCAGTCAAGTACACCATTGCCAATATCTGGATACTCAGTCTGAAAACATCTTCCTCAGCCTATCTTACAACTTTACACAAAGACTTTGTCTCAAAAGAAACAGATTGTAATTCTCTGATAACTGATCAAAAACCTTTACAATGAGTTTCTCCATGAATTTATAGCTCAAGTGGAGTAGATAAGGTAGGTGAAACACTAAATGAAGCATTAAAACTCAGAAAGAAAGAGGGCCGAAGCCCATTCAGTTTTAAATCCTGTGCATTTATCCCTGGTACTCCTTTGGACGAAGGAGCGATCTTCTTCATGCTTCCATTTACTCCAGTATGGCTCTGTTGTACTTTGCTGCAGCACTCTGTAGTACTTCTGATGAATTAAACAAAAAATGTAGAATCATGATGCTAAGATCTGCCATACTGTGCAACAAATGCTTCTGATAGCATAGGACTGTTGTAAGGGGGAAAAACTTCACTTGGACACAATGTAGACTAAAACAATAATGTGTACCATGTCCTTGCTCAGGAAGAAACATTCCACTGATTTGAAACCTTGATAGCATTGTTTTCTGCGTGCTGGACCTTCCATGCAATCCACGATGTCTTTGAACTGGTACCTTTGCCTTCTAAAATCCCTGAAAAAAACTCAAAAATCTTCTATTTCTTGCCTCGAACTCTCTGTTGCTCCCATACTGTCTTTGTTTATGCAATCCAAGCTTTAATGGTGCCGGAGAGGGTTTGTAGAGTTTGAACTCTGTCCTTTGATGAAATTTACGATGCAGACACTTTCCGGACATTCTTCTATAAAATCAGGCTCTAAATTCAGCTCCTTCTGTGCACTGATAGTGCATACGAATCATGGCGGTTCTCAGCCTACCTGTAACCCTGCAAAACATGAAAAAAAATTAAGAAAACCATGCATGGAGAGGGTGGTGTGGATGGTTGCGGAAACGGCGACGTGACACGATGGACGACGATGCATGAAGAGGATGCTATGGAGGAAAAATGTGTAACAGTGAGAAATGCACTGAGTGACGTCGAAATAGCAATTCCAATGAAAAACATTAAAACTTTGACCTTGGAATGAAATTATATAGGGGACGGACGAGAAAACGACAAACACACGTGGAAAAATGACGTGGCGGTACGGAGTTAATGGGCAGGCGTGCATTTAATCTGGGCCGTCCGATTTCCAGCGGAGATTGACGGTGGAAAACACGTCGGAGGGCGATGGACAGTGGGCCAGGGGTACGAATGCCTTGGGTTATCCACCGTGCAGCTTCAGAGTGCGATGACCATTGGATGGGCGATCGCAGATCGGACGGTTTATATGCATATCGCACCGGATCAAATGCCGAATGATAACGCACAATGGGTGGGCAGTTTTTGAACATTGTCAGAGCCACGTGTTGGACGGTGAGTGGAATCGCTTCGAAAATAAAAATATCGCCCACCTCTTAAAGGTGGTGCGACAGAAACTAGCGGTTTTCGAACGAGCGCGGCTGCGGGGACCACCGGGTGGATGAAATACAAACCGTTGATCTGCGGACTGAATGGACGGTTGAGATGTGATCGGGCGGCAAACAGAGTGGGCTACAGGCGCTGTGTTTTTTTGCGAAGATCGTTCGATATAAACAGATCGACGGCTAATATGGCATTCGATATCCACCTATGGCAGGCACCTTTCGCCTTGGTGCCTGGTTCTCACGCCGGGGTCACGTGGTGAAAGAAGTACAGGGGATGGCCGAAAGGGGCTAAGACCCAATAGACATGAAAATATGGTTATTTGGCCCATTTTAGTGCATTTTCGGGGCCGGGAAAAGGTAACGATAGAGGAAACCAAGGGGAATTAGACCAAACAAGGGGTGAATGTAGAATTTGAAGGGGATTTTGGGAGGATTTTGAGGGACTAAGGGAGGAATTCTACAGGGGTACAAGGGTAAATGTAGGCCTTTTGGAGTACATTTTTTACAGTCAATGAGACCTTATAAAGGGAGTTGGCAGAGGGAATTTATCAAAGGCAGGGAACATGAAAATGCTTCAAGGATGATGTGTTTTTCAAGAGAAATGCATTCCTTGAAGGCTCATAAAACAAAATAGCCCCTTGCTTGCCTGTCAAGGAATTTATAGGGGGCTAACAGTGGCTCCACATGGGGATGGCTTATTCTTGAAGGAGTCAAGAATTCAGAAAATGATCTTTGGTGTAGGCAAGATGCCTGCTGCTTGAGCCACCTTTCTTCTTTGAATTTCAGCTGCCACAATTGTGAAGACATCAATTTAGCAGAAAAACTTTCCCAATCAATCTACCTACCTATCCTACAATCCTAGCATTTTTTCTTCTAGGGTGCATTTGGACTAACAGACCCTTTACATCATTTTTTTTTTTTTTACAAACAAGAAAATAAACCTATTCTATTTCTACCCTTATTACTCCATGAGACTAGATTAAACTGTTGGTCTCATATGTTTCTCTACCTAATCAAATATTTGTTGGGATTAGACTATCCAGCAGATTTCTTCTCTATATTCTACAACAGAAATTTAAAAATAGTCAAACTAGGATTAGAAAGTCTAGTTTGTTGTGGATCCAAGGCATAAAGACAGTTGCACATGGACAGAAACTTGCAGAAAACTGAAAACAAAACTTTGAAGGCTTGAAATTTGAAGTTTTTTAGCATCCTTCCTTCTTTTGTGACTCAAGTTTTGAGCTTGTTAGAGTCACTTTCTTTTCTTCATTTCAACTCTGATTTTGGGCTTGTTAGAGCTGATTCTTCTTTCTTCTTTGCTGGTCCAGGTTTTGGGCATGTTTGAACCAGCTATATTTAATTTCTTTGGCTCAGGTTTTGATCATATTAGAGCCAATCTTTGCACTTCAGAGGTCCATGTTTTGAGCATGTCTGAACCTCTCCTTTTCTCTGTTTCTCTTTTTTTTTTTTGAAACATTTTCTCTTTTTCTTGAAAACAAACACTGCAATGGTATGTACAATGGAAATGGAAACTGGAAATTGGAAATCAGCAGAAGTAGTGTTTGAGCATACTGCCATTGACAGGACCCCCAAACAACTTTGTACCTTCTAACTCTTATAGGAAAAAGGCATTTGAACCCACAGTGGCCTGGATGATGTAGGGACCTTGCCATAAACTGTCAAACTTGTCGTGTTTTCCTTTGTCCTCTCTCCTTGAGTCCCACTTCAGAACTTTATCCCCAACTTTGAAATCAGAGGCCTTAGTTATTTTTTCAAATAACTTCTTTATATTTTCCTGAACCTTCATAGCTATGTTATAGATCCCCTCCCTTGTTTGTTGGAGATGAATTGTCTGGTTTATTCCCCTCACCATACTATCTTCTTCTGTTTGTATCTCTTGAACAAGTTTAATCACTGGTATTCCAAGGCTGGTGGGAAAAACTACTTCTGTTCCATAGACAAGCTGATATGGTGACATGCCAATGGATTTCTTTGTTGTAAGTCTGTCAGCCCACAGGGCATGCACTAACTTTTTATGCCATGACTTTTTGTTCTCTTCCAGTAGCTTTTTGATGATGGTCACCAGGCTCTTGTTTGATGATTCAGCTAATCCATTACCTTGAGGGTAATAGGCAATTGAATGACTGAGTGCTATTTGATACCTGTGACAAAAATCAACCAATTTCTTGGATCCGAAAGCGGTAGCATTATCAGTGATTATTTTCCTTGGGCAGCCAAACCGAGAGAGGATATGACCTTCTAGGAACCTAATGATGACTGAATCTGTGGCATTCCTAGTAGGTATGGCATCTATCCACTTAGTGAAGTATTTTGTGGCTGTCAAGATCCATTTGTGTTGAGCAGAAGAAGCAGGGTGAATTTCTCCTATGAAATCTAGGCCCCATTGCATAAAGGGACCTTCAACAGTGATGGGTTGTAGAGGTAAGGGAAGGAGTTTTCTTTTGCCTTCAAAAATATGGTATTTGTGGCAGGAAATTATCATCTTATGGATATCATTGAAGAGTGTAGGCCAATAGTAGCCAGCTCGGAGTATTTTGTTTGCAGTGGCTTTCCAGTTCAGGTGACCTCCACACTCTCCTACATGGAATTATTTTTTAATCCTTTCTGCTTCAGATTCAGACAAACATTTAATAAATAGGCCATTTGCATTCTTCCAGTATAAACATTCATTCAGAATACAATAACTTCTGGCCTTCAGTTTTAAGAATCTGCCCTTGGTATTTGATAGTTCAAGAGGGGCATTGAGGTGTGTAAGCACATACAGAATGTCAGAATACCAAGGAGAGCTCTGAAACTTCTCCTCAACAGTGGGATCAGGAAATCCCTGCTGCTCATCCAAGGCATCTGCCATGTTAATGTCAAGGGCTTGTAGATTTGATTCAGCCATTAGTTGAGCTAGGCCCTAATCTTTGATCAGTTTGGTGGGTTTTATCTCAAGGTCGTACTCTAGGATCACAGCAATCCATTTTCCCCTCTTCTCATCTGGGTCTTGGGACAATATGTCTTTAACCACTATATTGGGTACACAGGCTATGGTGTGGGAATGTAGTATGTACACCCTAAATTATTTCAAGGCCTTAACCAAAGCATAGGCCTATTTTTCCATAATGTTGTATTCAAGGGTGCATCCCTAAGTGCTTTGCTGAAGAAAGAAATGGGCTGTTCCATTCCCTCTGAATTTTTTTGCAGTAGAACTGCAACTATCGTATGCTTGGAGGCAAATGAAAAAATCAGGAAATATTTTGAGAAATCTGGGCTGATTAGGACAGGAGCCTGGGTGAGTGCAAGTTTAACTGATTCAAAATATTTCTTAGCTTCAATAGTCCACTTAACTCCTACACCTTTCTTCAGCATGTTAGTCATATTTCTAAGGTGTTCAGCTAAGTTGGGAATAAACCTCCTGAGGAAGTTGATTTTCCCAATAAAGGACTGTAACTCCTTGATGTTTCTTGGGTGTGTGATTTGTAATATTCCCTCAACTCTTTTTGGATCTATCCTAATCCCTTTTTCAGATATGATGTGGCCAAGAAGCTTACCTTCTTGCAGCCCAAATATAGTCTTTTTAGGATTCAGTGACAGACCAAACCTTCTACATTTTTCAAACACTCTTCTCAGGTGTTCTAGGTGTTCTTCCTCAGTCTTGGAATAGACTGTTATGTCATCCAGATAGATGACAATGAAGTGTCCTATTTCATCTGAAAAATCTATGTCCATTTCTCTTTGGAAGGTTGCACCAGCGTTCATCAGTCCAAAAGGCATCTTTACATACATAAAAGTGCCCCATGGAGTGGTAAAGGCTGTTTTGAGTTGGTCTTCTGGGATTACTAAGACTTGGTTGTAACCTGAAAAACCATCTAGCAGGGAGATCCTTTTAGAGCCTACTACCCTCTGAAGAATATGTTCCATTTTAGGCAAAGGGTAATTGTCTTTGAGTGAGGCTCTATTAAGGTTTCTGAAATCAATACACAGCCTGATCTCCCCTGTTTTCTTTCTCACAGCCACTAGGTTTGATACCCAATCAGAGAACCTCACAGGCACAATTATACCTGCCTCATACATCTTCTTAATCTCTTTTTCCACAGCATGCAATTGTTTTGGGTTTATTCTACGAAGTTTTTGTCTGAAGGGCTTCTGATCTTCTTTCAAGGGTATTTTATGTTGTATGATGTTTGTGTCATAGGCCCTTAAGTCCTCATAACTCCAAGCAAACACATCAATGAATTCCTTGAATAGGTCAATGTATTTATTTTTCATGTTTGCAGGCAGGGACTTAGCCAATTTGATCATCTTGGGTTTATCTTCAGTGCCTATGTTGCATTCCTCGACATCAGAGTCTGTATGTTCTATAGTGGGATTTTTTGCTACATCATCGAAGTCAAAAAGGTCTTCTAAAGGTGCCAGACCTCGAGGTATGTTCTTATCTTTGGTCTGCAACACCTCTACTTCTTCACTATCTACGTTTTCACATTTTTCGTTTGGATTTCCAATCTATTCGTTTAAAGTGTTTATTTCTATGTTACAGGGTGTTTCTTCCTCATCTGAGGACTCTTCACTTAGGCAGCTACTGTCAGATTTAGATTCTGAATCAGAAAATTCAAACTCATTCCTCCCTACCAGGAAATATTCAATCTATTTATCTCCTTCAAAAACCTGCCAATATTTTTCATTGTCTGGCACTGCAGATCTGAATTTGGTCTGAATGATGATCTGTTGGTCACTAGGAGGTTTATGATACGAACTAGACATGCAGTCTAGTCCATTTGCAATTTTGTTCTGACCTCTAGGGACAAACACCAGATCGTATTCCACAAAAGTTTTCAATAGATCCATAGTGTCATTCCTATATGCCCTCAGTCTAGGATGTTTTGCTGTATATTCACCATTCACCTGTTTAATGATCAGCTCAGAGTCCCCATGCACAGTTATCCTACGGGATCCTAATTTTCTCAACAGGTTTAAGCCTAGGATAAGAGCCTCGTATTCTGCAATGTTGTTTGTACATTTGAAGTGCAGGTTACATGCATGACTCTCTGCGTAATCACTCTCTGTGTTATGTATCCACACTCCTGCCCCAACAGTTCTCTTGGTGCATGACCCATCGAAATTCATTTCCCATAAGGTTTCATCCTCGGGTTTATCATCATTTCGTTCTTGGTGTGGTGTATGTGTTTGTGAAGGGTGACTAATCAGCTAACTGCATTCTGTTTCTGGTTCGCTTTGAGTTTTTGTTTCAGTGCACTGTTCAAATTTTTCTACGTCTTTCTCCTTCGAGTCTAGAGTAGCCATTATGTTAAAGTCCATGGGCTCTGTTTACTTGTTTTTATCTCTATTTTTGGACTCTAACCCTTCTGAAGATTCATCATTACAAAGGATAAATGAGTCAAGGTCTGTGTGTACAGAGTATAAAGGTGAATTTTCAGGCTTTTCGGGGCTACTAACCAGGAATTTCATTTGTGCCTCTCTGTACAGTCTTCTAAGTTGGCCAAATATTGGGATTGTGGCATAAGCCCCATCCATCTGCATTGTTCCTTGCAGCTTGGCTCCCCATGATCTTGATAATAACATGCCATACTTGGGTGGCACATCTGCCACAACAACATCCATGACCATACACTTGGCAAGAATCTGAGTAAGGCTCACACATAAATATTTGATTAGGCCAAGACACTTTACTCTACTAGAGTCAAATGAATATAGGTCTTTATAGGGATGGGTTATCTCTAGGCCTAATCTTTCCATCACTACTTTAGGCATCAAGTTGTGTGATGCCCCAGAATCATGCATTGCATTGTGGAGGATCTTATCATGGATATTAAGACTGATATAAAAAGGGGGCACTACCCCTTCCTGAAACTTTCCTTCTACCTTTGGACCAAACAGAAGGGCAGGTTGATCATCACTCAGATTTACAGTGTCACTATTCTCACCTAAATTTAATGCTTTCAAAATTTGGCCTTTATATACATCCTGAGTGGCCAGCTCAGAGAGTGGGACAGAGATTTTAATTTTTGCAATCTCACTCTCCAAATTGAAAGTGGACTGACTCTTTGGAATGTTCAACTCTGTTTTGTTAGTCACCACCTTAGTAGTTGAATCAGTGTGTTGATTCTCACTATGTACAGTGTTAGAAACTGTTTTATCAGGAGTACTAACTGTAGTGTTAGTACTGCTTGTTGGTTGACCTTGTTTATCAGTGTTTTGGTTGTATTTTTCTTTGTTCCTCCTAGAACTCTCAGCTGCTAATTTGTTACTCTCATCAGTTGCTTTAGAAGATTTCTCAGGCCTTTTCTTGATGGTAAGTTCAGAAGCTTTTGGTTTGGCAGTGTCTAGGCTCTTCTTGCTTCTAAGTTCATATTGTTCTCTGACCTACATCATGGCATTTTCAAATCCTAACCTGTAATCTTCAGATTCTACCATTCCTCATCCCAATATGAGGATGACGGCTGATCTTCTTCTGTGTAACAGTTTTGGATTGAATTTTCTATTTCAAACATGTTTATTGTGTTCCCCTCAGACTCTTCTATGATTCCCTCATCTTCATCTAAAAATTTCTCTTGGAATGGGGGAATAACTTGCTAATCTGATTCTCTTTGTCTGTTGGGAGTGGCATTGTTTCCTCTAAATTTTTGGTTCTGGTACTGGTTTTGATTTATGCTTAGGTTAATGACTATGGCAACCATTTTTTCCATCATTTGTTGTAGCTTCTCTACGTTCTTGGATATGCGGTCATTATTAGGGTCAGATGTGGAAGCTACATTGTCATCTCTATATGTTACCCTTTTCTCAGCTCTCAATCTTGCTTTTTTCTCAATCAGATTTTCCTCTACACTCACTGCTCCTTTTTGCATGTCTTCCAATGTGTTGTAATCCCTCTCCCTAAGCTGGTAGGCCATGTCAGCATTAAGGCCTTCAGGGTACTTTACTAAAACCATACCTAGGGGAGGTTTCATGTGTGGTGGAAGAGCATTATAAATGTTGTTAAACCTTGTAGAGTAGTCCTGAACACTTTCTCCTGCATTTCTTTTCAGGTTCTTGTATTCTGCTAGGATTTGGAGAGGGTTAGCCTTAACTTCCCATTTTTTTATGAAGGTCTGATATAAAGCAGGAAGATCTTGGATACTATTAGGAGGTAGGCCCTTAAACCATTTTTTCACATCACCTCCTAAGCTCTGGGCAAAGATTCTCATTTTGACTGTTTCATCATCTATTTCCATGTAGTCAAAAGAATCTTCCATCCTATCTACATGGTGTTGGGCTGTGGTAGACTCCTTTGCAGTGAAGTGTGGGATCTTTGATTGATAATCATTGGGTAAGGGTACAAGAGGCTAAGGTAAAACCAGAGGTGCATACCAAGATGCCATGATGATGTTTTGATGGAGCAAAGGGTTAGCTTGAGCAGCTGTTATATGGATGACAGGGATGCTAGGTCCAACAGAAGCTTGTTGGGCAGATTTAGGGTGGCAGAGCCCCAAGTTTTGAATGAAGTGAATATCAGGAGGTGTCGATGGAGGGGTTTGTCTATTCCCAGGGTGTTTACCACTTTTAGGTGGTGAACCAGGAAGCTCAAGGTCTGGCTGGTCTAGGACACTGAATGACCTAGTTCTTGGTAAACTGGTTTGAGTGCCTAGGTCAAAAAATGGGTCTGATAGAGCTGAAAAGTCTTCTGGTGTAGAGTTAGCTCTATAGATATGGCTAGAAATACTTGATTGTTTAGGTGTAGGAGATCCATTGAGGATGCTCTCGGGGTTTTCAACTATTTCAGGGGGGTTTGGATTAGGGTAAGCTCTTGTGTGAATGGTTCTTGAAGCCGGAATGTTGTTTTCTAACCAAGCAGCTTTAACCCTACTTGTTACTCTTATAATGGCTGATGTTGTATTGGGCTCTGGTCTCCCAGTGGATTCTAATGTGAACCAAGATAATCAGCAGGCCTACTGATCACCAGTGGAGTCTTTAAATCATTTAGGAATTATGGAGTCGCCAGGTGGAAGGTTTAGGATGTTTCTGAAGGATACACTGTCCACCACAGTACTTATGAGATGTCCCTTTTCAAGGATATCTTCACAACATAGCAAACTCTAACCAGAGATTGACTGGGAGGGCTTTTACCAGATATGTCACCTCTGAAAGAGTGTGAGATCTGGAGGCTACCTGGCCCTTTCCAGACTCTGTCTAAGAGTGTGGGAGAAACACAACAAATGGTATAGAGGTTGATTTGTGAATAGGAGTGTTTAGTTGCCAACCTAACCAGAGATTGTAGGTTTCTGAGGCTCTTATGATGTAGTAAGATGGAAGGTTCTCAGATTTTCCCCAGCAAAGTTTCCATTATGTTGGTGACGAAAATGGGAGACAGAAAAATCTTATTAGTTATAGCCTCTCATATTTTTTCCCCAGTGGAGTCGCCATTATGTTGGTGTTCCCATGTTTTGGCCAGATTGGCAAGAACAAAAGATGAGACAACATAAAACCACTTTCAGACCTCAGGATCTAGCCCTCCTGGGTCCAGAGAGGGATATCTCTATGATATGTCAAAGGTATATGACTTTGAAGCTCAATGTTAAGATGTTAGGCTAGTTATAGGCACAGGGTTTGTTTGTTTGATTGTTTGTTTGGTTTCTGGTCATCAGGAAGGAAGGGGTCAGTGTAAGACAAGGATGAGCAAAGAGGATTTAGGCAGAGGTGAAGTATTCCAGGGAGCATTCAAAACCATTGGGCAATGGAGTGAGGAAAGGATTTTCTTGTTAATCAATATGCAGGCTTTCAGTTAGGCTAGTCATCTAAAACATTGGATATTAAAGATGATAATTTGGTATGGAATGGTAGGGGAGGAGGAACAATAAAGGTTTAGAACACAAAGTTAAAGAACTGAGATCAGAGAGAGACTTTGAACTCTCAATGCTTTGGCCTCCAGCTTGAGGGATCTTAGAAAGGCCAGCTGGTTGCACAAGGATCCTAGTGGACAGGGCTAACTCTAATCCCCAGTGTTCCCAAATCTTCCAGCTAAATCCTAACAAGAACATCTAAGAATAGATTCATTTAATTCATACATTAGCTAACAAGAAATAACATCCACTACACTGGTTAAATCAACGGAAATAAAATCTTAGATAACACATTTAGTAGAAAACATCAAAGGCAAGGAGAGCATAAACATAGGGTACCTAACAAGGGTAAATCCTATGCAAGATTTCTGATGCAAGCTAGTACAAATGAAATGAAACGGAATGCAAGTTAAACACAAATACTAAGATAGAAAAACATCACCGCTACTTGAGATCAGGATCCAAAGAAATGTGCTTGTCATATTAAAAAGCAACACCAGTCAAGTACAACATTGCCAATAGTTGGATACTCAGTCTGAAAACATCTTCCTCAGCCTATCTTACAACTTTACACATAGACTTTGTCTCAAAAGAAACAGCTTGTAATTCTCTGATAACAGATCAAAAACCTTTACAATGAGTTTCTTCATGAATTTATAGCTCAAGTGGAGCAGAGAAGGTAGGTGAAACACTAAATGAAGCATTAAAACTCAGAAAGAAAGAGGGCCGAAGCCCATTCATTTTTAAATCCTGTGCATTTATCCCTGGTACTCCTTTGGATGAAGGAGCGATCTTATTCAGGCTTCTATTTACTCTAGTATGGCTATTTTGTACTTTGCTGCAGCACTCTGTAGTACTTCTGATGAATTAAACAAAAAATGTAGAATCATGATGCTAAGATCTACCATACTGTGCAACAAATTCTTCTGATAGCATAGGACTGCTGTAAGGGGGGGAAAAATTCACTTGGACACAATGTAGACTGAAACAATAATGTGTACTGTGTCCTTGCTCAAGAAGAAACATTCTTCTGATTTGAAACCCTGATAGCATTTTTTTCTGTGTGCTGGACCTCCAATGCAATCCACGATGTCTTTGAACTGGTACCTTTGCCTTCTAAAATCCCTGAAAAAACTCAAAAATCTTCTATTTCTTGCCCCGAACTCTCTGCTGCTCCCGTACTATCTTTGTTTATGAAATATGAGCTTTAATGGTTCCAGAGAGGGTTTGCAGAGTTTGAACTCTGTCGTTTGATGAAATTTACGATGCAGACACTTTCCGGACATTCTTCTGTAAAATCAGGCTCTAAATTCAGCTCCTTCTATGCACTGATAGCGCATATGAATCATGGCGGTTCTCAGCCTGCCTGTAACCCTGAAAAACATGAAAACAAATTAAGAAAACTGTGCATGGAGAGGGTGGTGTGGATGACTACAGAAATGGCGACGTGACATGGTGGACGATGATGCATGCAAAGGATACTATGGAGGAAAAATGTGTAACAGTGAGAAATGCATTGGGTGACATCGAAATAGCAATTCCAATGAAAAACATTAAAACTTTGACCTTGGAATGAAATTATATAGGGGACAGACGAGAAAATGATGAACACACGTGGAAAAATGACGTGGCGGTATGGGGTTAATGGGCGGGCGTGCATTTAATCTGGGCCGTCCAATTTCCGACGGAGATCGACGGTGGAAAACATGTCGGAGGGCGATGGACAGTGGGCCAGGGGTACGGATGCCTTGGGTTATCCACCGTGTAGCTTCAGAGTGCGATGACCGTTGGATGGGCGATCGCAGATCATACGGTTTATATGCATATCGCGCCGGATCAAATGTTGAACGATAACGCGCGATGGGTGGGCAGTTTTTGAATAGTTTCGGAACCACGTGTCAAACGGTGAGTGGAATCGCTTCGAAATTAAAAATACCGCCCACCTTCGAAAGGCGGTTCGATAGAAACCGGCGGTTTTTGAACAGGCGCAGCTGTGGGGACCACCGGGCGGATGAAATACAGACCGTTGATCTGCGGACTGAATGGATGGTTGAGATGCGATCAGGTGGCAAATGGAGTGGGCTACGGGCGCTACATTTTTTTGCGAAGACCGTCTAATCTAAACAGATCGACGGCTAATATGGCGTCCGCTATCCACCTACGGCAGGCACCTTTCGCCTTGGCGCCTGGTTCCCGCGCCGGGGTCACGTGGTAAAAGAAGTACAGGGGCTGGCCAAAAGGGGCTAAGATCCAATAGACATGAAAATATGGTTATTTGGCCCATTTTAGTGCATTTTAGGGGTCGGGAAAAGGTAACAATAGAGGAAACCAAGGGGAATTAGACCAAACAAGGGGTGAATGTAGAATTTGAAGGGGATTTTTGGAGGATTTTGAGGGACTAAGGGATGAATTCTGCAGGGGTACAAGGGTAAACGTAGGCCTTTTGGAGTACAGTTTTTACAATCAATGAGACCTTATAAAGGGAGTCGGCAGAGGGAATTTATCAAAGGCAGGGAACATGAAAAGGCTTCAAGGATGATGTGTTTTTCAAGAGAAATGCATTCCTTGAAGGCTCATAAAACAAAATAGCCCCTTGCTTGCCGGTCAAGGAATTTATAGGGGGCTAACAGGTACTTCCTACTAGTGGGTGCTAAAAAATCACATCAGGGAATTTTTTCTTCGTACTGTCAGGTGCGAGTAAAAAAAATGAGGGTTTATGCTCCTTTCAGCCAGTGTTGATAAATCAGAGAGAGGTTGCTTCCTTCTGGTTGGTACCAGAGAACATATTGTAACAACAAGTGAAATCTTTCCTTTACAAAAAGGAATTAATAAGAAGATTGGTGGTACATCTAGTGTTTTTTGTGTTGCACATGTGTATGCTAAATTATATTGTTATTGTATGATTCATTTATTTATTTATAATGTTGCTTACATAAATTATTGATAAATAAATTGGAAATAGTGTTTTACTTTGGTCATAATATTGATTCACCCCCCCCCCCCCCCACCGTGAGTATTATCTTGATTTCTAACAAATTCCTATTGGAGTATATGGCCATGTTATAGGGAGTTAATGGAGGAAATGGGATCCTAAATAAGATGATGATTCCACAAACTAACTCATGGGATGTGTTGATAGATTTAACACACAAGAGGATTCATGTTGGGAAAAAATGACATAGGCAGCATTTTGCAAGGGGGGGATGAAATGGGGTGATTATGCACAAGGAAAATAAGAGGAGACAAGTTTTTTCATTGCCTATGCATTCATGTATACATTTGAGGCTTACAATAGTGTGTGTGGAATCCCTGTGCTTCGCAGAACTCTATAATATGTTAGTTTTCTTGTGAGGCCTTGGAATGCTTGTGCATCGATTATAGAAGAGATTTCAGTGGAGAAAAGATATCCAAGCTGAGAAGCTTGTGGGGCTTACAGGTTGATAATTTCCAGGGTTGTGGTTTTGTTTCTGTGGGTGATAAAACCACTTGAGACTAGCTGGTTGAGAACATACTAAGATTTTGAGGCACCCTAGAGCTAGTGGGCTAATAACAGCTGGTATAAGCCTTTGGGGGTCTGAGAACACAAGTGTGAGCACCACTGAAAAGTTATTGGAAAGTTAATTATTAGTCCTATAGAACTAATGCATCCGATAAACCACCTTTTTATTTTTACATATCTCTCTCTAAGATTGAATTGAGACTCTTTAAGCTTTGCATGAACCCTTATGTTGTATTTTTGTTGGAGTAAAATCCTATGTGGTGTACTAACTGGGCATTGTTGAGAACACCTGAGAAACGAGCTTTTTTCATTGCATGTGAGTGAATGGTTGAGAAATCCTAAGAAATATACCTCCTCAAACTCTAAATATAGCTTGGGGATGGTTGGATGCAAGAAAGGATACTTGTATAGTAAATCTATGGTTGGGTGGAGAGCTAAATTCTCACTCTCAGTCACCAACTATCTACTTCATAATATAAGTTCTTATTTTTTTCATTGTGCTTATTAATTAAATGTGAATTCCTATTGTTATTTTTGAATTGTATGGCCAATGATGAGGAATGTATATTCATGTGTATCTTGATAAGAAATTCTTCTTCCTAGGTAAAGTGACAAATAATGCATGTTCTCATGATATGGATAACTGGATACTTGTTCATTACTGTGGTGTTAGATATGTGTGGAATAAATTTCTGATTGGTGAAATTCCTTGTATAGAATGACTGATATCATATAATTGTGTTATTTAGCTACATAATGGATATGTTTTTGTGTGTGTGAAGCTCGGTAGGGATAGCTTGTGTTCGACTAAATTTCAAGGGTGTCATGCTAATACCATGTATATATGTAAACACAAGATCATGAGAGATAGGTCAATATGGTTCAGCATCAAGAACGTTCTTTTAATGTATACACATACATATGATGTGTGAAGCTTAAGAGAGATATGTGTATATATATGTGACTAAGTTTTGGGGTGTTCCCATTAAAATAACATACATACATTTGTTATGCAAGAATCAAGATAATTTAAAGTATGTGTGACTCAGGAAAGCTAATAATAACGTGGGTTGGGACTTAAAAAGTATTGGAATTTAACGAGCATAATGTTTTCGTAAGGGAACCATGAGAAGAGGGTGAAACACTAATAGCATTCCCCCCCTCATCACTTCAACAAGGGGTAGGGGGTTTGTCTTTTAATCTGATCCATTTAATTAGTAGGGGAATGGAAATTCATTAGATGTGGCACTTGCAACCAAGAGGTGGAACTGTGATAGCAATACCCCCCACCCCCAAGGTAAATTTAGAAAGGGGGAGGGGAGGTCCACAATTTAATATGTTATGTTGGTTACCCTAGACTAATATTCTCATTTTATGGAGAGGGACATCGATGTGTTACCAAGTCATGTTGATTTGAGATTATATGGAAGCCAAAGATAGGCCTCCACCAAAAGCGGAAAAACTTATAAAAAATAAGTGGTGTTTACCAGGGAAGCTGGAAGGTTGGTGGGTTGTGTTGTAGTACTCAACAACCCCCATTAAATTTAACAGTTGGACTTATAAATAATGGGGACCCTTTTGATTTTGTTAAGATAAAATCCCATTATTTGAATAAAATTAGACAATCATAGTTTTTGGTGATCAAAAAATGACTTTACAATGAGAGAATTCCCTATCAGAACTATATATCAGAGTTTAGGTCAAAAAAAAAAATTAATCAAGGAAAATCACATTCATTGGGTTTTTACTCTTATTGAGATCAGAACTTTTATGTACACCATGCCTCCCAAATAAATCTCTAATATTAATCCTCCGATTAAGAGTTCCGAATAAGTTTTAAAAGCCTTAAAGTATTAAAGTATTTTCGTGAAACAAATAATAATTAAAGGCTAGACCCCACAGAAATAATACATGGCATTTCAGAGTTCTCATATCGGTGGTTTCCATATAATCATCCTCCAAAAATCCTTGATCTCTGTGTTGGCATTATGATGCAGAGTGTTGTCCTTGATGGCAACCCACTGAATGAAGATGAAGACATACGACTGTTGACATGTGTTGTCCTTGATGGCAATCCACCTGATGAAGTTGTGCTTGATAGAATATGTTCTTGATGGAGGAAATCTGATGTATCTACAGTATGTACAGAAGGCAGTGAAGAAAGGAATTCATATTGTGCTAAATCTATGATGCAAGAGTATGTCTCAAGGAATACGTGGATATGTCTAAGTGAAGTCGCGTATGCACGCGGAAAAGAACGTGCCAAGTCGCGTATGGGCTAAAGCGCTCTAAAAGTGCAAAACCAGGGGTAACCACCATGGTATCGACCCATTGTATTGGGTAATGATCCGCCTAATTGACCCCGTCCAGGAATACCATCGGAAGTAATGTAGTTTTGGGCTCATGGTATTGAAAAAGGGGCTCATGGTATTGAAAAAGGATAAACCTATATAAAGAGATGAAATTCATTATGAAAATCATGAGTGTGGGTGCAAGATGTCTGAGCTTGAATGAATACTTCACTCTGAAGTAAATATGAATGGAAAGGGTTACACTTGAATGATAAATCTGAATGGATGATGCACCAATGATGAAGAAGGGGATCTAGATCTGAAATACACTTGTACCTACTATATCTGCTCATGGAAGGCTTAGATCTGTGATGAGGCGAACATCTAGGCGAACATCTGTCTGAAGAAAAAGGGTAAATATGAACTGGATATCTGATCTGAAGAAGTATGCTGCTCTATAATGATTGAAGATCTATACGCTACTTCGCCGCAGAGGAAGCGCGTATATACGCGGCTTCGCTGAAGATAAAGCACGTATGCGCAATAAAATATACACAGAGGTATACGCTGGTTTGTGTGGACGGAAGCGCGTATATACGCGACATCAGTGAAGTGAAAGCGCGTATGCAAACTAGGGTTTGTTGAAGCATGGGGTATGAAACATCTGATCTGCTCTGCTATATTACTGCTATCTGATCTGTGTTGTCTGAATTGGTTAGTATCTGTTTGGTGTTATATGTTTGAGCTTAAAAGTATGGAATGGGTCCAGTCTGAAAATATGATGAAACGTGACCTGCAAGTTGTGCTCTATTGAAGTTGTTGGATCCAGTGTGAAAATTGATGAAACGTGGTCCTAAGAGGTGCTGAGGGTTGTAGCCTTCAGTCAGGGGGTCGTAGCTCCCTTCCAGGTGAGGCTGGTAAACGAGATTAGGGGGTCGTAGCTCCCTTCCAGGAGAGGCTGGTAAACGAGTCAGGGGGTTGGAGCTCCCTTCCAGGAGAGGCTGGTAAACGAGGGCAGGTGGGTGCCTGCATGCTGGTAGAAGTCTGCACCAGCACATATGTTGTAAGATGTTTTCTCTATAATAAAAGATTGAAGGCTTAGCAACGGCAGCGGTGGTTTTTTCCCGACTTGGGTTTCCACCTAAAAATCCTGGTGTTCATGTGTGATGCTTTGTGTGATGGTTTACTCTGCTCTTACTGTTCATGTTTGTTGGTTATTAAACATCTGATGAATGAATGATGGATTGATTTAAGTGAAGATCTAATAACTTAATTAGATATCTGTGCATACGCTAGTTTCATAAAGGGTATCCACGTATATACGCGTTTCTGTTTCAGGAAAGTAGCGTATGGGTTTTAGAAGCAAGGAAAAGTAAAAGTTGTTGAATATGCAGTAAATACTGATTCACCCGCCCTCTCAGTATTTTTCCCAACAATTGGTATCGGAGCAGGTTCTTCTGCAGAAGCTTGATCGCTTGAAGGAGATCCGTCGCAATGGGAAGTCAAGAAGGTGTAATTTCTATAAAGCCACCTCTATTCAATGGAAGCAATCTGATATTCTGGAAGGTACGAACAAAATCATATCTGCAAAGTCTTGGTGCAGATGTATGGGCAATCGTGGAAGAAGGTTATCAATACCTGGCAAGTATTCCGACTGATGCTGCTGAAAGAAAGAAGTATGAAATCAATGCCAAAGCAATGAATGTCTTATTAGGAAGCATGTTTGAATCAGAATTTGCTAAAGTAATGCAGCTACATTCAGCAAAAGAGATATGGGACAAAATCATTCTAAGTTATGAAGGAGATACAAAGGTAAAAAATGCAAAACTCCAAACTCTTAGAATCGAATATGAAAATTTGAAGATGCATAGTGATGAAAATGTTGCCAGTTTTTTTCTTCGTCTAGATGATATTGTAAATCGGATGAGAAATTTGGGTGAAACCATAAGCGATACTACTCTGGTGGAAAAGGTCTTAAGATCCTTGACTTCAAAATTTGACTCTAAAGTTTCAGCTATTGAAGAAAGGCAAGATCTGCAAACTCTTACTATTGCTCAATTGCATGGTATTCTGACTGCTTTTGAAATGAGGCAAGGAGGCCCTTCTCAAATCAAAGAAGCTGCTTTTAAGGCATCAGCAAAAGGAAAAGAAAAGGAAGT
Source organism: Pinus albicaulis (assembly GCA_034641835.2). Classification (NCBI taxonomy): domain Eukaryota; kingdom Viridiplantae; phylum Streptophyta; class Pinopsida; order Pinales; family Pinaceae; genus Pinus; species Pinus albicaulis. The sequence continues at coordinate 754,333,655 of CM076570.1, read as the reverse complement.
TGTCAAAGAATCCAGCTATATATCTGAAGAAGAAGAAGAGGCAAATTTTGTGAGAAGACTTCAACTAGGTACCGGAAAGTTCAAAGGTAAGCTTCCTTTCAAATGTTTCAATTGTGGAAGAGTTGGTCATTATGCTGCAAAGTGTCCTTATAAAGAAACCTCGGCTAAAGGAAAATAAGTAGCAAGAAGGAATAAGAATCGATCTAGCACAAGAAAAAGTTATTATACTAATGAAGACAGTGATGGATCATCTAATAGTGAGGAAGAATGTGAAGAATACTTTAGACTTCTCATGGCTTTTGAACAAAAAGAAGAAAAGGATACTTTCGTGGATGCTCTAGAGGACAATTATTTTCTTGAAGAAAACAATCAACTCAAAGTAAGCCTAGCAGAAAAGAACATAATCATAGAGACTCTTGAAAGTCAGCTTGAAGCCAAAGAAAAACGCATTGAGGAATTGGAGTGTGAAATAGTAAGTCTAAGAAAAGATAATGAGAAAGTGAAGACTCTCAATCTTAGATTTGCTAAAGGTTCAGAAACCTTAGATGAGATTATCAAGACACAACGGTCTCCTCTTCTAAAAACAGGTCTTGGATATACTGGGGAATCTTCCCAGACTTCAGCACCAAATTATCTGAAAGCAGTCACAATTGGTTCTCTTCACTCAGCCACTCAGCAAGGGAACAAAGGTTCTTTACAGGTAAAGCATGATTATCTCAAATCAAGGATCACTAACAGGGAGATCCCTCAAAGAAGCAACAACCAACAGGTAAATTCAAATAGAAGATTTCATGGTCGCCGGAATTTCTACTTCAATGGACAATGTTTCTCATGTCACAATTTTGGTCATAAAGTTGTTCAATGTGTTGCATATAAAACCATCATGACAAGAGAAGCAAGAAAGAAAAGAATGAACTTTGAACCAAAGAAGAATACCTATAACAACTTTTCTCCTCTTCAAAATGAAGTTGAATGTACTAATTGCAATAACTTCGGTCATGAAGAATCTGAATGCAGGAGCAAGGTCCAGCCAAATGAACATGTTCCCCCAAGCTCTAAAGTATGGAAAAAGAAAGAATTACAGGTTGAAAATTGTGGGATAGCATTATTTGCAGAAGGTGAAGAAAATCAATGGTACATTGATAGTGGGTGCTCAAGACACATGACAGGTGACAAAAGCAAACTTCTTACATATAATGCTCTAGAAAAGGAAAAGAAAGTTACATTTGGAAATGATACTCCTGCTGTAATTAAAGGAAAAGGGTCAATATTTCTAAAAGAAAAGGTGAAGGCTAATGATGTCATGTATGTGGATGGATTAAGGCATAACCTGTTAAGTGTAAGTCAAATGTGTGATCAAGGAACAGAAGTGGTCTTTAGTGCAAAGGAATGTGTGGTTCGTGATCTTGATACAGGTAAAATCATTATAAAAGGAAAAAGAAATCCTAGCAACCTGTATATACTAAACGGTATATATCAATGTTACTTGAGAAAGTCTTCAGAAAATTGGCTATGGCATAGAAGGCTGGGGCATCTGAGCTTCTCTCAAATCAACAAAGCAAGCAGACTTCAAGCTGTTCGTGGTCTTCCCAATGTTAATCTACCAGAAAGCATCATATGCAAATCTTGTCAATTCGGTAAGCAGACCAGAGTACGTTTTAATGCCAAAGAAGGATCATCAAGTAAGCCTCTTGAACTCATTCATATTGACATATGTGGACCTATGAGGAAGAAGTCACCACGTGGGGAAGAATACTATATCTTATTTATTGATGATTACTCTAGAATGTGTTGGATCGGGCTCATTAAACACAAAGATGAAGCATTTGAAAAATTTTAGATCTTCAAAGCTTTAGTTGAAAATGAAGTAGATCTAAAAATCAAGTGTCTTAGATCCGATCGAGGAGGAGAATATACATCAAATGAATTCCTTGAATTTTGTGAACAACATGGCATAAAAAGACAATTCTCTGTAGCAGGTACTCCACAACAAAATGGCATAGCAGAAAGAATGAATAGAACAATTCAACAAATGGCTAGAGCTATGCTCGATGATTCTGGAACTCCTGACATGTTCTGGGGAGAAGCATCACATACAGCAGCTAACATTCTCAACAAGGCTCATGTTCGGGTAAATAGTGACAAAAATCCATATGAACTCTGGTATGGTAATTCTCCATCTGTGAAGCATTTTAGATTTTTTGGAAGTAAATGTTTTATCAAAAATAATGATGAAAAGCTTGGCAAGTTTGAACCTAGATCAGATGAAGGGATATTTCTTGGTTACTCATCTTCAAGCAAAGCATACAAATGTTACAATAAAAGGCTTCGAAAGATTGTTGAATGTATTGATGTTGTTATTGATGAGTCTCCTGCAGCTCCTAAAGAAGAAAAACAAACAACAAAAGAAGATGATGGTGACCTATGTCCTTCTACATCAAATGATGTAGACAATGGATCCAATGAAGAACCTAAAGATGATCTATCTGAAAAAGCTCCATCAAGATATGTGCAAAAGAATCATCCTGAATCTCAAATTTTGGGTGACAAGGAATCAGGTGTACGAACAAGGAGAACTCTTGTGGGATCTTCTAATCATTTGGCACTTCTATCCACAATTGAACCACACAATGTCAATCAAGCTAGCAAAGATGAATGTTGGAAGCAAGCCATGAATGAAGAACTTGATCAAATTGAAAAGAATGACACTTGGGAATGGTACCAAGACCACATGATAAAAATGTCATTGGAACTAAATGGATCTTCAAGAACAAGCTAAATGAGAATGGGGATGTTGTAAGAAACAAAGCTAGATTGGTCTGCAAAGGGTATACTCAACAAGAAGGTATAGACTTTGAAGAAAATTTTGCTCCTGTAGCTAGAATTGAAGCTATAAGAATGTTTCTTGCCTTTTCAAGTTATCAACAAATCAAAGTCTATCAAATGGATGTTAAATCTGCTTTTCTTAATGGTGATCTAGAAGAAGAAGTATATATAGAACAACCGGAAGGATTCATTTTGGGAAATGATGAAAATCTTGTTTGTAGACTTAAAAAGGCTCTATATGGTCTCAAACAAGATCCAAGGGCTTGGTATTATCGTCTTGACAAATATCTTCATCAACAAGGATTTTCAAAGGGGTCTGCTGATAGCAACTTATACACAAAAGTTGAAAATGATAAACTATTGATTGTGGTTGTATATGTTGATGATATCATTTTTGGGAGTAACGAAGAATCTATGAGTCAAAAATTTGCTTCTGTCATGCAGCAAGAATTTTAAATGTCCTTACTTGGGGAACTAACATTCTTTCTTGGCTTGCAAGTGCATCAAACTGCAGATGGTATATTCCTATCACAAGCAAAATATCTTAAGCAAATTCTGAAGAAGTATGGCATGGAAGAATGAAAACCTGTAAGTACACCAATGATAACCGGATGCAATCTCAGTTCTCATGATGATTCTCCCACGGTGAATCAACCAGAATACAGATCAATGATAGGAAGTCTACTTTATCTCACTGGGACTAGACCATACATTATGCATGCAGTTGGGATTGTTGGACGATTCCAAGCTAATCCAAAAGAGTCTCACCTTCAGGCTGTTAAAAGAATTTTCAAATATCTTCAAGGAACTCAAGACCTTGGTCTATGGTATCCAAAGAATGCTGATCTTACTCTTCATGCTTACACTGATGAAGATTGGGCTGGAAGTGTTGATGATAGGAAAAGCACTAGTGGTGGTGCATTCTATATGGGACCCCGGTTAGTATCTTGGTTCAGCAAGAAGCAAAATTCTATTGCCTTATCTATAGCAGAAGCAGAATATGTGGCTGCCGCATCTTGTTGCACTCAACTCCTTTGGATGATGCAAACCTTACAAGATTTTCAAATCAAATGTACACCTCCTGTCCCCATTAAGTGTGACAATACAAGTGCCATTAGTATTTCAAAGAATCCTGTTATGCATTCGAAGACCAAGCACATTCCCATCAAGTATCACTTCTTACGTGAACAAGTGCTTGAGCAAAAGGTGAAGTTGGAGTATGTCCCCTCCAAAGAACAAGTTGCTGATATCTTTACCAAACCTCTGCCCAGGGAAGCGTTCGAGTATCTAAGACAGAAGCTGGGAGTGTTCTCTGCCAGTCAAAAGAACAATTCTTCTTAAATTTAGAAGATGGCATTGGATACGCGGGTTTCCTGAAACACAGTCGTGTATATACGCGAGTTCATGCACAGAAAATCGCGTATGTCTGATTGCTGACATTTTTCTGATTGGAGTCAGCTCTCTTCAGCACATCTGCAGTGTTGTTTGGTGTATCTGATACTGTTTGGTATCTCTGGTGGTGTTCCAGTTCTCATAATTCTATTTCTAATGTCTTGATAAAGATGCCTTGATGATTTGTTGCTAAAAATGTTCAGGATGCACTAACTAAGGGGGAGCCTTAGTCATATGGAAAGGTTGCTTGGATGCATAGATTCAGGGGGAGAATTAGCTTTGCTAAGTATAATGCATTGTTGGAATTATGATGGTTCTGAAATATGTTCTCCTTCTTCAGGACTTTCTAATGTTGGTTATGAAAAGTCATTTTTGTATATTGATGAAAAGGTCATGTTGAGACCCATGATGTAAATTTGTAATATTCAGTCATGTAAGGACTTGTCAAAGTTGTAAACCCACTTGGTTGGGTAGCTGAGTCAATTTTTGTAAACCCACTTGATTGGGTACTTGAGTCTCTTATGTAAATCCACTTGGTTGGACATTTGATGTAAGTATGAGTCTTTGGTGATAGGAAGTTCATAGAATCATGTACTTCATTGGAAAATATGTTTGAAGATTCAGCATGAACTTAGGGGGAGCTTGGTCACTTCTATGCACATCAGTTCTGCAGAATGAGAAAAGGGGGAGAGTCTATTGGTTTTTGATCAGCCCTTTGCCCTTGATGTCAAAGGGGGAGAGTGTCATGGTGTTTGAATGGTGTCATTGTATTCTTAATGTACCTATCTTTTGTAACCAAACACCATCGTGGTTGCCATCAAGTCCAAAGGGGGAGATTGTTGGCATTATGATGCAGAGTGTTGTCCTTGATGGCAACCCACTGAATGAAGATGAAGACATACGACTGTTGACATGTGTTTTCCTTGATGGCAATCCACCTGATGAAGTTGTGCTTGATAGAATATGTTCTTGATGGAGGAAATCTGATGTATCTACAGTATGTACAGAAGGCAGTGAAGAAAGGAGTTCAGATTGTGCTAAATCTATGATGCAAGAGTATGTCTCAAGGAATACCCGGATATGTCTAAGTGAAGTCGCGTATGCACGCGGAAAAGAATGTGCCAAGTCGCGTATGGGCTAAAGCGCTCTAACAGTGCAAAACCAGGGGTAACCACCATGGTATTGACCCATTGTATTGGGTAATGATCCGCCTAATTGACCCCGTCCAGGAATACCATCGGAAGTAATGTAGTTTTGGGATCATGGTATTGGTTTGGCTCATGGTATTGAAAAAGGGGCTCATGGTATTGAAAAAGGATAAACCTATATAAAGAGATGAAATTCATTATGCAAATCATGAGTGTGGGTGCAAGATGTCTGAGCTTGAATGAATACTTCACTCTGAAGTAAATCTGAATGGAAAGGGTTACACTTGAATGATAAATCTGAATGGATGATGCACCAATGTTGAAGAAGGGGATCTAGATCTGAAATGCACTTGTACCTACTAGATCTGCTCATGGAAGGCTTAGATCTGTGATGAGGTGAACATCTAGGCGAACATATGTCTGAAGAAAAAGGGTAAATCTGAACTGGATATCTGATCTGAAGAAGTATGCTGCTCTATAATGATTGAAGATCTATACGCTACTTCGCCACAGAGGAAGCGCGTATATACGCGGCTCCGCTGAAGATAAAGCGCGTATGTGCAATAAAATATACACAGATGTATACGCTGGTTTGTGTGGACGGAAGCGCGTATATACGCTACATCAGTGAAGTGAAAGCGCGTATGCAAACTAGGGTTTGCTGAAGCATGGGGTATGAAACATCTGATCTGCTCTACTATATTACTGCTATCTGATCTGTGTTGTCTGAATTGGTTAGTATCTGTTTGGTGTTATATGTCTGAGCTTAAAAGTATGGAATGGGTCCAGTCTGAAAATATGATGAAACGTGGCCTGCAAGTTGTGTTCTACTGAAGTTGTTGGATCCAGTGTGAAAATTGATGAAACGTGGTCCTAAGAGGTGCTGAGGGTTGTAGCCTTCAGTCAGGGGGTCGTAGCTCCCTTCCAAGTGAGGCTGGTAAACGAGATCAGGGGGTCGTAGCTCCCTTCCAGGAGAGGCTGGTAAACGAGTCAGGGGGTTGGAGCTCCCTTCTAGGAGAGGCTGGTAAACGAGGGCAGGTGGGTGCCTGCATGCTGGTAGAAGTCTGCACCAGCACATATTTTGTAAGATGTTTTCTCTATAATAAAAGATTGAAGGCTGAGCAACGACAGCGGTGGTTTTCTCCCGACTTGGGTTTCCACCTAAAAAAATCGTGGTGTTCATGTGTGATGCTTTGTGTGATGGTTTACTCTGCTCTTATTGTTCATGTTTGCTGTTTATTAAACATCTGATGAATGAATGATGGAATGATTTTAGTGAAGATCTAATAACTTAATTAGATATCTGTGTATACGCTAGTTTCATAAAGGGTATCCGCGTATATACGCGTTTCTGTTTCAGGAAAGTAGCGTATGGGTTTTAGAAGCAAGGAAAAGTAAAAGTTTTGAATATGCAGTAAATACTGATTCACCCCCCCCTCTCAGTATTTTTCCCAACACTCTGATCTTCTTACTCCTCCTATATACTCATCCCTTCGATACTCTGATATTCCTATTCCCTAATCTCCAATATTTTCCATCGCTCATCCTCCGATCTCTAATAATCCCTTCCTCTCGATATCAAAACAACCATAACGAAACCTTGATAGGATGTCACTATTATGAAACCTCTGATAATGTTTCCCGCATATCCACATAATCGTTACATAATAAAAATAATATCGGGAAAAATGATTTCACGGGTTTTAAAGTTACAACCTAAAGATTCATTTGATATCAACCCTCTGATATGTTGACATGTACAAAATCCCATGTGAACCCACATCTCATCAATTAATGGCCATAGGTAATGAATTTATGTTTTCTAAGTCATAAAGGATTTGATTTTTTGTAACTTAATGTTGATATATTTTTCTCATAAAATCGTGGATTCATATAAAATTAGTCATTTTCCTTAGTGAATTCTTCAATTAAAAAGTTGTTGCTCATTCCTATGTTTTCTTGCAAGTTAACCTTGACAAAAAGAATACAACAGAATTTTCTAAAACTACTAAGTCAAAGAAGAAGCCTACAGGACAACAACAGCCGCCTCCTCCTCCTCTGAAAAACACTGAAATGCTCTTGTTGTTTACAGACACCACCTGCACTCTAGATGTTGGAACTTTTCCATGGGAAACTATGTATAAGCTCTTTGAGGATGAAAACATGAGGGTATTAGAGAGAGAAACCACAACTAATTATTCTACCTCAACCTCTGAGTCAACTTGGAGCGATGTCGCCAATTACTTTCTACACAGAATTGCAGCCCGGCAAAATATCTTGCCATACACATACATGATTAAATGGGTATCGGAAATTTGAATATTTCAAAGAGAAATTTTCTTACATATAAGCAGACATTAATTGGGTCATTTACGAGTGAGTATTTAAGGAAAATGTATCACCTGTCATCGCCCCAAAAGAAGTACAACACGAAATTTTATCAAAAGTTCATGAAGGAAAATGAAGATCAATTAAAGCCCATCAGGCAGTGGAGAAGGGATCCCATCAAACACAAGCATGATGATAAGGGTATGTATACTATTGCTTCTCTTATTGGGCCATACTATTATATAGATGCCATGATGTGTAGGATATATGGATACCCTAATACTCATAAGTTCATAGACTAGTGGGTACCTTTGATAGATGTTTCCTCAGATGGATACATAATGGATTGGGGAACTATATTATCTGATAATGTAGCTTCCCAAATCCTTGATTATAGAAATAAATGCAGTTTTTCTCATAATATTGTGCTCCCATTCTACAAGAGTGCTTATATAATGGACAATGTCTGTTTTACCTCTTATTTTACATCTATGGGATGGAAATGGACCATCGAAGACCCTACGCCCATTCATGTCTACCATGATATACTGTGGGAATCCAAATTTCAGCCACATTTGTACAAAATCTGCCATGAATTTATGTTGCCAATCTATCAAGATGTCTTTGAAGCAAAATCCCCCATACTTTCCAATGAATCCAATAATTACTTTTTATCTATAGGGAGATGGTTTGTGGGGGAATCATTTACTTATATCTGAGTTTTTGGTAGTCTAGCCAACCCTCATGTGTTGCCTCTCTATGTGCTAAATAATCTCTTAGCTCAAGAAATAACTTATCAAACTATTGGAAATGGCCTCTCTAAAGTATTGAATCATGCTAAAAATAATATGTGGCCTTCCTTTCCTATTTCCTATGAATTTTATGCCCTAGAAAATTTCAAGCATGTTGTTCTTTAAATTGATCAAATTCAAAGTTTAAAATTCCCAATTGTCCCCAACATATAGTTTGATCCAAATGATACCATTAAGAATTTCACAGCACAGGAAAATATCAGATAGTTTATGCATGAACCAGATAATTTTTTTGATTTGTTTGAATTGACCTCCACTTATTCACAAGTTGAGAAATTAGTAGAAGCACAACTTATTCCTGAAGAATTGGTTGAGTTTAACCAATATCGAAACACAATATTAGCCAATATGCCTTTGGATTTGTTGAGAATTCCTCAACAAAAAACACAGCAAGATAAAGCCCTGATTTTTTCAGCAAAGGATATTGATGCATATAAATCCAAGGAAACGAGCTCTTCATCTATTGATCAGTCCAAAGAACCTCAAACTGATAGCAAGTTGGACGAGATTTGGGAAAAATTTAACCAAGCTATACATACAACAAGGACTCAAGAAATAAAGACTCTAGTACAAAATGAAATTACCAATATCCCTGATGTTACTTGGAAGACCTCACTCACTTAGGGGCTTTCGATAAGGTCATGGAAACTCATGATTTGGAAATCATCCCAGCTTTTCCGACCTCACAGGTAATCCTAAAAATATAAGAAATCCCTCCTCTCAATGTACTTTATAGTCCTAAACATAAAGCTATGGTTAGAAAATAGAAAAAAAGAAGGAGAATTGATCAATCACAGGCCTTATTTCCTACGGATACTTCTTTTCAAGTAGTATGGAAAGGTGAAAAATCCACCCCTGCAAAAGATCTCGGTAGGCTATCACAGTTTTTACGAGCATATGCCACTACCACCATTGATAAATCCTCTGAAGTGCATCAACTCCTACGAGATAAATATTAAAGAATTGTGCAGCTTGAACAGAGTCTAGAGAATGAAAAACAAATCATTGAACAACAATGGCAAGCTCAACTTGTAGAGCTTCAGGAGAATTTCAATAATTTGAAGCTTCAACATGAAGCTGATCTGAAAAGCAGGGACACACAAATTCAGGAGCTATAGCAGAAGATAGAGAAGTTAAAAGAAAATATTGAGATATATGAATTCAAGAAAGAAGCAGGAGAGCTTAACACTCTCCTTGTTCAACAGCAAGTTATCTTCTGCCAGAAATTGGCAACGATCAATGAATTATGAAAAGCAAGTGATTCATTAGTGAATCAATTGTCCGATCTAAGGACATATTATAAGGAGATCAAAGAGAAGATTTATGACAACACATCTTTGTAGGATACTACTGAAGGGAGATTAGTTGATCTCCCAAGAATTGAAGAAACACTAAAGGAAATTGTTTCCAACGAATGGGAGATCAAAATAAAACGTGCAGAAATGAAAATTGTTAGTGCCAAGAACATTTCCTACAATGTCACTAAAACTTTCATTGACAATATGCTACAGGCCAACCTCATTTAGGAATGCCCTAAAAGCACTTTACTAGATGTGAAGTTATTAACCAAAACATTGCAGGGCTTATATAAAAATAAGGTTGAAAGTATAAAGAAGTTTTAAAAGGTTAAATTAGAAATCCATTGCCATTTCTTGGTCAAACCTCATAGTAAATGTATTATGATAAGGTGTTTCTCAAATACAACTACTCATCTCCTTCCAGCACTCAGTGATGCGTTATTCACGGGACAATGTGCATGCAGCCTAGTCATCCTCCTGAATTGAAACCAATGGCATATATATGTGAGCTTCGACAACAAATGGGAGAACACTCCTCATCTCAACCATAGTCACTTTGTTGCAATAGAAAATATATTATTGTCCTTTAATTTATTTTAAAGGTGGTTTTTTTAAACCATTCCATTATTTTATGTTACTTTTCTATAATTGTATTTTGATTAGAAACTATAAATCCCCCTCATTGTAATAAGGAAGGGGTTCTGAATTTTTGTAAGAGAGATTATAGTTTGCACTATTGTAGCTTCAAGTCATCTTAAAATAAATTTGAACCAACATTGTTTCTCTCATGAGTATATTTCTCATACATCGGGTACTATTATATGTCTATTATTGCTTTTCTTAATGAGATTAATGATCATTTGAAATGTGTTTATTATATATATGTTCTACAAATAATCAAGCATTATCACTATTGAAGTGTATGGTTGCAATATTTTAAATATATGTATGGATAATGATATATTTTATGTGATATGTTTTATAAAATAATTTAATTAAATAAGTTATCTTTATTTTTTTCACCTCATAAATGATTTGATGATCTATATTGTATAATTTATATGAATTCTTTTAAAAGTCACATGTAAAGAGAGAATTGTCTCGGGATATACATAGTTTAAGTCAATATATTCTTATTTTAATATCTTTAATTGCACTATCATCTTCACACTTCTATATCCCATCCATTTATATATTTTTCAAGGGAAACTAGTCCCATTATCCCTAGTCGGAGCCACCACTCCAAACGAAAAAGGAGTTGCTTTAAGTTCCCGACCGGGTGGTTTTCCTCGATGTTGAGGCAGAGAATTCTGAGACTAAAACATTTTTGGCGCTAGAAGGAGGGCCTGAATACTATGAATGGAATCAATATTTAATCCCAAAAAAAAGACCATCAAAAGAGTCAATCCCCCTCAAAATCCCCTCCAAATTCAAGATCTCCCACTCCTAGATCTGAATTTATTGAAACAACCACAAAATCTCCTAGCACACTTCCTAATTCAGTTGGTCAAACTTCCACATCATTACCTCAAGAGTCACCTGAAGTTCATACCTTGATCAAAGCATTGGAAGTAATTTCTATTTAGAAGAAAGACTTGTTCAGTCTGAAGTCTATGAAAGAAACGTACCATCATCCTTACAAGTTTCTCATGTATTGACCCGATCTCAGAGTGAGAAACTTGGAATAGCTCATTTTTAGTTTCCACTATCCACTCATCAAAGAAAATTCCTTACCACGAAAACTCAATCCTCTACTAGTGAGAATACACCATATTCCCCACCTCACATTTCTTTATTCAATCCTTCAAATCCTTCTCTAGCTTCTTCTTACCATCTGATAAATCCTTCCATCCACATTCCTCTGACACAATAAACTGGTGTTATCATAATGAGTAGCACTACATGGGAAAATTCTTCATCCACACAATCATCTTCAACCTCTGGATCATATACATCTTCCTCTATTCCTACAAACCCCATAATGGAAAAAAAACCTTGGACTAATCTAGGGGTAGTCCAAATTGCACCACCACTCCATCCTCTACCCAAACATCTAGAGATATGGTTACCAAATTATAATCCTAATGATGGTCAGCCTACTGAGGAACACCTTCATAATTTCATGGCCAACAACCTTAATGAGCTTGTAGAAGAGGATCGTGTAGTCATACTTTTCCCTTATACTTTCGAAGGATCCATAAGGTCATAATATTTCTCATTAACAGCAGGTTCAATTAAAAATTGGGATACATTTGAAGAACATTTTTTGACAAAATTTGGAGATAATTGCACGACAACTACTTTAATAAATGATCTATCTAACCTTAAAGTAAAGCTAATCCAAATGATAAGATCAAAGATTTTAACTCCATATTCAATAAATTGTTAAATAAAATTCTTGAGACTTCTAGACCTGGTGATGATGTGTAGATGGAATGGTATAACTCTACTCGTCCTTCTAATATAGAAATATTCATAGATAGAGCTAATAAGACAGCTTTGATTGAGAATATGAAAGAAGCTCTATCTATGGAGAAGAAAATTCTTTCCTTGGAAAATATGAATGCTCTCAAAGAAAGGAAAGCAAAGAAGGCCACTTTCAAAGATGAATCCAAAAAGAAAGGTCCCAAATATCATTTCAATTTGGAAGGATTACAAAAGGTCCTCAAAACAATGTCTAACGAAATGGTAGAGATAAAAAAACAAGTTGTTGAATCTTCAGAAAGGCCTTTCTGTTATTTTAAAAAGACTCAATCATCACAATCACAGCCCCCTTCCATTATATAAAATGCAGAATCCGATCAAAATGAGGAAGAAGATGAATCAGCCTTATCCACTGAAGAATCACAAGAGGAAGAATTAGCTAAAGGTCATGGATTATGGGATTCATTATAACCACTTCAACAATGAAGAGGGAGAAGAAGCCCTTCTAGTAAGCACTAGAAGTGAGGTACCTACCAATTCTCCTTCATCAAGTCAAAGATAGAAGTCCCCGACTCCTCCAACTAAAGAAAAAACCACAGTGAAAAGTCATCTTCTATATCTTTTGATCATGTTCCAACTTCTTCCAAACTCCTATGCATCTAAAACTTTGGTAGTCTTCGATACCATAGAATTTAACATCATTGAAGACATGAAAAAGTTTAAAGCTAACATTTCCTTGTATGAGGTAACTAAGTTAAAGAAACAGTATAAAATATTACTCAAATAATTGAATGCATTTCATGCATCCCTTTTACCCATTGTTGTTACTGCAAAAGCCTGAAAAGGGAAAGGTAAGCCTTCGAATGATATTTCAAATAAGATCGATTCTTTCAATGCTATTCTAATTGGAGATAGATCAAATTCTAGAACACCTCCTTTTCTTTTAACCTTTGAAATTTTCAATAAGAATGATCAAAATTGTCTAGTAGATTCTGGTGCATCATCTAATATTATGCCCTATGCAGTTTGTCTCAAACTGAATATCTCTCCTCAAAATTTTGTTGTACAAATTTTTAGATTAGATAGAACAAAGTAAAAGTATTAGGAGAAATGAACATTTTTTTATAATATTATATTCTAACTCAAAGGCTTGTCAAATAATAAACATATTGGTTGCAGACATTCCATAATTCTATGGTCTTATTCTGAGCCGAGATTGGTCCCAAAATTTACATGGTTATTTTGAAACTGATTGGTCTCACATGTGGCATCCCCACAAAGGTAAACCCAATCAAATCCGGGTGGACAGAGAGAAACATATGAAATGTTCAGTAACTGATATTGAAGAGGAAAATGACCAGTATTTTTTGCAAACAATATTCTTAGGAATTATTTTTCAGAATTTTACTTTGGAAATTTTACAGCACAAAATTCTCCCTTTTTATTTGATTATGTTTCCTCCCAAATCAAATTTTTTTATCAAAAATAATCATCTAAATTATTAATATTTTAGATACATATGTAATTAAGCATGATAATCTTTTGGACTCTTTATTTTCATGGGTCGAAATCTAATGATGGTGCAGGAGTTGGTTGCATCTTAATAAACCCTAATGGAGAAAATATTATGCTTGCATGTAGATTATAATTTGAATGTACTAATTGTTATAAAAATATATATTACAGAGTAATGAAACACATAAAATATGTGGAAAACACATAAAACCAGAGAGACACAGATATACGTGGTTCACCTAGTTTGGGCTACGTCCACCCCGAAATGCCAGTCCTTCCTTTCTATTATCCAACAAAATGAAGAGACACAACCTACAGCGGATCCGCTGTAATATTCTTTGTTCTCTCTCACAGTCTCCCTATCTGTTTCTCGCTCTGAGAATACACATACAATACACAGCCACAATACAATACCCTCATACAAGCGAGGGGTTGCCTTCTAGGGAAAAAAACTCTAAACTAAACATAACTTCTACCATCAGATCATCCACCTAATGAATGGCCCAGATTCACTAGAAATTACTATACTTTTACAAGGAAATTTTACATCTATTTTTAGCTTTGGAGGCACTGTTGCCAAAACCCCCCGCCAGGGGGGGGCTCCATAAAGTCACAGTCGCCCCCCCTGGCCCCCCAGGCAGCATTTAATTTTGGGCGGCATTGCCACCCCATTAAGGTATAGGGGTCCAATGCTGTGATATAAAATAAACAAGATAATCAGGCTCCACACCCAACAATCTCCCACTTGGAGACTGATTGTAGCAACTCCATCGCTGCTTCATTTGCTGGACAATGACTCCTCTTTGGACCTGGCTGTTTCTCATCTTCATTGTCATCCTTGAAGACCAATTGAAACTGAGCATGTTCTCAGTTTCTCCCTGGTTACAACTTTTGTTAGCATATCTGCAGGATTCTGGCTAGTGTGTATATTTTCCAGCTTCAACTCTCCATCTTCCAATACTGACCGTATGAAATGGTACTTGAGATGTATGTGTTTAGTCCTGGAATGAAATGCTGAGTTCTTTGCAAGATGAATGGCACTTTGGCTATCACTGTATAACGTGCCCATATCATGTTTCTTACCCAATTCATCCATAAACCTTTGTAACCAAATCATTTCTTTACTAGCCTCTGTAGCAGCAACATACTCTGCTTTTGTTGTTGAAAGTGCAACAACACTTTGGATTTTTGAAACCCAACTGACAGTTGTTCCACCTACAGTAAATACATATCCTATAGTGCTCCTCCTGTTATCTCTGTCACCTGCCATATCTGCATCAACATATCCTTGTAGAGCAATGTTTGAACCACCAAAGCATAATGCTTGATTTGTGGTACCTCTCAAATATCTGAGAATCCATTTTACTGCCATCCAGTGTTCTTTTCCTGGATTGTTCATATACCTGCTTACAACTCCCACTGCATGTGCAATATCAGGCCTTGTGGAGACCATTGCATACATTAAGCTTCCAACTGCTGATGCATATGGAACTTTAGACATATAATCCATGTCTTCTTGGGTCTTTGGGCACATCTCCTTACTAAGTTTTAAATGGCTAGCAAAAGGTGTACTAACTGGTTTTTCATTCTGCATATTAAATCTTTTCAACACCTTTTCTATGTACTCATTCTGAGACAGTGTTAATTTGCGATTTTTCCTGTCTCTAGTTATCCTCATACCAGGGATTTGTTTTGCAGCTCCCAAATCCTTCATTGCAAATGAATTTTCCAATTTTATTTTGAGCACATTTATTTCCTGCATGTTAGACCCTGCAACAAGCATTTCATCTACATATAGTAACAATATAATATAGCTGCCATCATTTTTCCTTTTCAGATAAACACAATGATCAGAGTGACATCTAGTATAACCTTGTTCAGACATAAACTTGTCAAATTTTAGATACCACTACCTTGGAGCATGTATACAAGCTCTTATTTAACCTGCACACTAATTTTTCTTTCCCTTTGACCTCATATCATTCTGGTTGTTGCATATATATCTCTTCCTCCAAATATTCATGGAGAAAAGTTGTCTTTACATCTAATTGTTCAAGATGTAAATCTTCCGCTGATACAAGACTTAAAATAGTTCTGATTGAAGTCATATTAACAACAGGAGAAAATATTTCATCAAAATCAATACCTTTCTTTTGTGAAAACCCCTTCACCAAAATTCTAGCTTTGTACCTCTGTTTTCCTCCATCTTCTTCCTTCAGCCTGTAAACCCATTTATTCTGCAATGCAGTTTTACCTACAGGCAACCTGACTAAGTCCCAAGTCTGGTTATGCATTAAGGAGTCCATCTCTTCTTCCATGGCTAGCTCCCACTTCTTCCTGCTTTCAACCTGCATTTCTTCTTCATAACTTTCAGGTTGACCAGAATCAGTCAACAATAAATAATCTAATGAAGGAGAGTATCGTTCGGGGGGTCTACTTATCCTGGTAGATCTTCTAACACCACTTTCAGGTGTTTGAGGTGCATGTTGTTGTTGTGGTGGTTGTTTTTGTTGTGGCTCTTGATTATTATTATTTTCAGGCAACTTTACCTTTTCTGTGATCTCATCAAGAACTATGTATTCTTTGTTTTATTTTCCCTATTTCTTTTCCTGCAACTGATTCTTATACAATACCTTTTCATTGAATATTACATCTCTGCTCCTAATGATTTTGTGATTTTCATAATCATATAAGTGATAACCAAAATCATTAACACCATATCCAATAAAGGTACATTTCTTTGATTTTGCCTCAAGCTTTTTTCTATTTTCTTTATTAATATGGACAAAGGCCTCACAACCAAAAGGCTTTAAAAAAGAGTAGTTTACCTTTTTACCTGTCCATGCTTCCTTTGGAATACCACCATCCAAGGAACTTGAAGGCCCTCTGTTGATTAGATAAATAACAGTATCTACAGCATCTACCCAAAATTGTAAAGGAAATCTTGCATGCAATCTCATGCACCTTGCACGCTCCATGATTGTTCTGGTCATCCTTTCTAACACACCATTTTCTTGTGGTGTTCTTGGAACTGTCTTCTCTCTGTGAATTCCATGCTCTGAACAGTACCTATCAAACTATTTGCTGCAATATTCACCTCCATTTTCTGATATGAGACACTTCAACTTCTTTCTTGTCTCAATCTTAACCAAAGCTTTCCATTTCTTGAAAGTATCAAATACATCAGATTTATTCTAAATACAATAAATCCAAGTTTTTCTAGTTGCATCATCAATAAAAGTAACATAATAACGAGAGCCACCAAGAGATGATACCTGAGCAGGTCCCCATACATATGTATGCACAAGCTCTAATTTTTCGCTCTTCTTTTCTTTCCCAACTCTGAGAAATCTGACTCTCTTCTGTTTTCCATAAATTCAATTCTCACAGAAATCCAAATCAACATTCTTCAAACCCAACAACAAATTTCTTGAGTGAAGAATCTTCATCCCCTTCTCACTTATGTGTCTGAGCCTATGATGCCATAATGATGCATCTGCTCCTTTGGAAGTTAAAGCATTGACAGAGTTAGAAATATCATTTCCTAAATACAATGTACCAACCTTTTCGCCTTTTTCTATTACCAACGCTCCTTTGATGACCTTCCAAGTTTTATCTGGGAAAGTTGTCACACAACCTTCACTGCCTAACTGCCCTGTTGAAATCATATTTTTCTTCATATCTGGAACATGCCTTACCTCCTTTAATAGCCATTGGTTTCCATTCTATTGTTCTACAAGAACCTTGCCCATTCCAATAATTTTACAGGGTTTATCATCATCCAAACGAACTTCTCAAAAATATCCTTGAACATAGTCATGAAAATATTTCTTATCAGGTGTGACATGGAATGAGGCCCCTAAATCTACAACCCAAGAATCAGTAACATTTTCGAAAGAAAGAATCAAAGCATCTGTAACACATCACTTGTCACGTTTGCTTCATGATTGTTTTCTTGCTGTGTGTCTCCTTCTTTTCCCTTCTGAGATCTACAGTCTTTCTTTAGGTGTCCTTTCTTTCCGCATTTCTAGCACGCTATCCCTGATCTAGAATTGGATCTTCCTTTCCTTTATTTACTAATATATCCCGAGCTCTTTCCTCTTTCCATTCTTCTTCCCCTAGACTCTGCACTCAAAGCATTACCTGATGTCTCACCGGAGCTTTTTCGTCGCATTTCCTCACTAAGGATAGCACCGACAACATCATCAAAATTTAAAGTACTAGATCCAGAGACAAAATTACTAATGGCCATAACTAAACCATTCCAGATTTTTGGAAATGGGCACAAAAATGACAGAGCTCTAACTTCATCATCAAATTTTACCCCTACAGAACTTAATTGACTAGTAACTGTATTAAAATCATTTAAATGGTCTACAACAGATCCACCTTCCGACATCTTCATATTAAATAAATGTTTCATAAGAAATACCTTGTTTGAGGCCAAGGGTTTTTCATATAGTTTTGCCAACGCCTTAATCAAACCCTCTCTTGTTGTTTCCTATGAAATATTGAAGGCTACCGACGCCACAAGGCACAACCGTACTGTTCCGAGTGCCTTTCTATCAAGAATATCCCATTCTGCGTCTGTAATAGTCATCGACTTCTTTGTTTTTCTGCTCAATGGTAGGTACAGATCTTTCTGATACAAATAATCTTCCATCTGCATCTTCCACAGCGGGAATTTTTGGCCGTTAAATTTCTCGAACCTAAATTTACCATCTTTCGCCATTTCTCCCACTCAAACCAAGAAACCTTCTTTCTTACAAGTTTATCAACCAAATAGACCTTCGGGTCTAATACCAGTTTTTAGAAAATTATATATTACAAAGAAATGAAACACATAAAATATGTGGAAAACACATAAAACCAAAGAGACACAGATATACGTGGTTCACCCAGTTTGGGCTACGTCCACCCCGAACAGCCAGTCCTTCCTTTCTATTATCCAGCAAAATGAAGAGACACAACCTAGAGTAGATCCACTGTAATATTCTATGTTCTCTCTCACAATCTCCCTATCTGTTTCTCACTTTGACAATACACACTCGTAATACAATACCCTCATAAAATTGAGGGGTTGCCTTCTAGGGAAAAAAACCCTAAACTAAACATTACTTCTACCATCAGATCATCCGCCTAATGAACATCCCAGATTGACTAGAAATTACTATGCTTTTACAAGGCAATTTTACATCTATATTTAGCTTCGGGGGCGCTGCCCCCGAAAGCCCCCACCAGGGGGGGCTCCATAAAGTCGCAGCCACCCCCCCTATACCCCCCAGGAAGTGTTTAATTTCGGGCGGCGTCGCCGCCCCATTAAGGTACAGGGGTCCAACGCTGTGATACAAAATAAACAAGATAATCGGGCTCCACACCCAACACTAATAACATCACTGAATATGAAGCATTAGTACATGGATTGCATAAATCCATTAGCCTTGATGTGACATACCTCAAATTCTTTGGTGACTCTGAAATTGTCATAAAACAGCTAAGAAACATTATTCAGTGTGTTTCCAGTCATCTCAAGCATTACCAATCCTTGATTCAAAATATTACTTCTCATTTTATTGCGTTTGACATAGCCCCTATCCCAAGGTTACAAAATTCCAATGTTGATATGTTGGCTAATGTTGCTTCTAAGCTTATCCCACCTAAATATTTCAGCCCTGACATATTTTTAATTGAATTTTTTTTCCCCTCAATTTCTCACAACATAACCAATTGGCTTGTGTTCAATGATGTGGTGGTATAATGAGTTTTCTAAAATCCAAAGGATCCTACTCTAACCAAATCATCGATGAACATGAACATGATAAACAGTTGAATAGACCTATTGAGGGAAATTATTTACCTAATCCTATGGTTAAACTCGAAGATTTTTATAATTTGAAATAATTGCAAACTTCAAAGTTCAACTTTAAGATTTGAATTGGTTAATTTAGGGACTAATCTTAAACCTCATAATATAAATTTAGGACTTGGAATCACATTTGATGAAAGGTTTTCTTTCATTCATCTACTAAGAATATATAAGGATGTATTTTCTTGGAATTATGATGATCTCAAAACCTATGACACATCCTTCATTCAACATATCGTTCCTATGTTATCAGATGCAAAACCCATTCAACAAAATCTTAGGAATATTCATCCTAACTTGGAAAATCAGATCAAGAATGAGTTAAACAAGCTTCTTAAATCAAAAATAATTTTTCCAGTTAGACATTCTAAGTGGGTTTCAAATCTTATACCTTTTAGGAAAAATAATGGAGATATTTGTATTTGTATACTTTAGGAACTTAAATAATGCATGTGATAAGGATAAATTTCCTATACCCCCAATGGAACAAATTCTAAAATATTTTTCTAGATCTGAGCTAATGCATTTTCTAAATGGATTTTCAAGTTATACTCAAATCTGTGTACATTCAGAAGATAGGCTTAAGACTACATCCAAAGATAAATGGGGAGCATACGCATAGCAAAAGATGCCTTTTGGACTGATAAATGCAGGAGCTAATTTTCGTAGATCCATGGACATCGCTTTCATAGGTTTGATTAACAAAATGGTTGTCGTATACTTAGATGATATTACAATTTATTCCAAGAAGACCAATAATTATTTCCATGATTTGAAGCAAATCTTTGAAATGTGTAAAAGATATGGAATCTCCTTACATCCTAAAAATTCATTTTTTTTCTCTTAGCAAAGGAAACCTTTTAGGTTTTTTTGTTTCCAAAGAGGGAATTTGCATAGATCCAAACATAATTAAAGAAATATTTGAAATCCCCTTACCACATGTTGGAGTCCCGTAATTTGGCAGAGTGGTAAACCAAATAACAGGGTAACATCAGACCAAGCTTTGGAGTCCTAGGACCTAGCCTTCTTGGACTCAGAGAAGGCTCTCTCTATTATGCGAAGAATATGAAATTGTTCGCTTTGTATGTTTGATTTTAGGCTAGCTATTAAGTATATTTTGGTTTGTTTTTTTGGGTTTTTGAGGTAAACTGATCAAAAAAGAAAAATAGAAAGAGAGTTCATCAAATCAACAGGGCTATGGGGTCAGATAAAGTCAGGATTGTCTAAATGGTGGATAAGGTATTACTGCAGGGCCAATTTAGTCAAGGTAAATGGATTCTTTGGGTGAAAATGAAGTGAAATGAACATTAAGTTTGTGAAAGAAAAAGAGATATTAAACATATATAGTTTTAAAGCAGGTATTCATGAGGTAGGGCAAACCATAAATCTCTATGAATAAAACTCAAACTGATACATATGAAAGATAAACAATCCGACAATACATAGAAGCATAAGAACCTCTAACTCTAGAAAATCACCTTCAACTGTTGGGAAAAAAATAAGATGAACAAACAACTCAATCTATGAAGAGGGAACTCCTAAACAGCATATCTTGAGCTATCAGGAACTCTGAAATAATTTTTCAAGCATGGACAAAGGGCAAGATCGAACGAGACCTCTCTGACTTAACTAAAACAACCAATATTTCATAGAAAGATTTCAGAAATGGAGTTTTGAGAAGCTATAAGTAATGAGGGCATACCTTAAATCATACAAGATAGAAAAAAATACTGACCAAAATGAAACAAATAATAATTTCTTGATGGACCTAAAGGGCAGTTAAGAATCCTTTAGAAATGATCAAGAAGATGAAAACATTAAAGCTGTAACATGCAGGATGTTTGAGGTGCTTCCATGAGCATGTCTCAACATATACCTTTCTAATCTACAGTAAATGAGAAATATGGAACATTAATGAAAACAAGGAAACATAAACAAAATAAGAGAAACATCACCATTCACCAAGCCATGGAATCCTGCACACAATTCTCCTCCACCATCAAGCCAAGCAAGACATCATCCACTTCATAAAAAAGGTATTTCTTCCAAGCTCATAATGCTATGTATTGCTCTCAATATATCAATTTCTGCCTCCTTGTTACAATGAATCCTCTTGGTTTATATAATACAAGGAGAAGGAAACCCACCTAGAGCAACTAGAAGGCCATTGGCCAAAAACAAATATCTAAAACTGTCCTTGAGGCTTAACAAAGTCCAAGGCAAAAAATATTCTTCAAAAATATCTTTTCGGACTAAAATAGCAAAAAAGAATCACTTTCAAGGCATGACAAACAATATAAACTTTCTTAACGCACATTTGGCCCAGTCATCACTCAGAAAACTGCTTTTCAGCAAAATCTATAGGAACGTAGCACCAGAAATAAGTCTGTTTTACAGTGAAGCTTTGGCGGACCTCCCAATGTCGAAATGAGTCCCATGATGGCTCGTTGGAAAGCTACAGATGTCTAATTTCCAAAAATATTTGATTTTTTCCAATATGATACCTGGAAGTTAGTCAAAAATTAGAAACAGTGAAAAAACGCAGGAGTGTAGCACCTACTGATATTAGGGGCAGAAAGGTAAAAAATGGTTGTCTTTGGCCTTTTTGAGGGATCAAAATAGCTTCATTTGATCTAAAAATTTCTGAGCATGTTCCTTTGATGTCAAAGAATCCAAAAATATATTTTTCTTCAGCTAAGGATGCTTCTAGAAAAAGTTAAGGTACCCATGATTTTATGCTTTTAGGCCTAAAATTCACAAAAAACAAGAATGTGTCCAAAAATGCCCAAATTTGGTGAGTAAACCCCTTAAGGGTTTTTAGAAACATGAAATGAAGCTTGAGCAATAATTCCAAGCTGGGATAGGTCTTTTCCATGTTTTTCCGCCAGGCGCCTCCTTTGGGTAGCTTTGAGTTTCCTTCAGGCAAACTGATTCAACTTCTTGTATTGCTCGGCCATTCTTCTTTGTAGGCACAAATCCTTATTAGCTTTCTCCAATTTGGTTTCTAAATGCTGATTTTCCTCTCAAGCCAAGACTCTCTATCATTCTCAATTTCTTTGGCAAGGAGTTCCGTAAGAGGGCACTGCTATTCACGAGCTGATTCTTCTTCTTTCTGCTTTTGCAATGCTTTTCTAAGACCCATGGTCCTAGGTCTCTTTCTTGCTGGCCCTTCTTCTTCATCATATTTCGCATACTCACCCATGTATTATTCTAGCCTCACTTGTGAATTTTGAGCTTCCTTTCTGTATTTGAGCGCCCGAGCCTCAAAGATTTCCATATGTCCACTCATTTGATTATTTTGCAATTGCAAATAGTGGATGATGTATTTTGACCTTCCTAGGCCATTCTCCAAATCTTTAATTTGAGCCTCCTAGTTTTGCAAAAGAGATCTAAGAATACTGACCTCATCATCCTCAACATCACTATCTATTTGTATTATTTCAAATTCCCTTTCATGCTCATGGCTGCTCTCTTGTTGTTCAACCTTCTCTTTGCCCTTGCCTTTAATGACTTTCTTTCCTCTAGTTTTCTTAGGCAATTCTACTTTTCTCTTCTTTGGAAATTTGCATCTACTCCTTAGTGCCCTAGTGACATTGCTAGTCATTGTTTGAGTGGTTTTATTCCTTGTTGTTTTGGTGTTTTTAGCCTTTCCAAATTTTGATGAAGGAAGCATGGCCCCTTGCCTTAGAGAGGCAGTAAACACATGCTCTTGACCTTGCTGATGATGAGTGAGAGGAGGAGTTAATACCTGGGCTTGTTTAGTTTGGTCTCCTATAGCCTTAGGGCTATCCTCTTCTCCAAAAACATTCTCTGCTTGCACTTCTTGGTTACATTGTTGTGGGGAATTTCCTTGTTCATTAAATTTGATATTTGTAATGAAATAATCATCAGGAGTAAACTCAGAAAGATCATGCTCCTTTTCTGTTTGGTGGGAGATGTCCAGGTCTACTGTTTTTTCCTTTTCAAAATTGTCTCTGCCTTCATCTATCTTCTTGCTGTCATGACTTTTTTTATTACTTCCCTCTTTGTTGTGACTGCTTCCATTATTGTCATTGTTTTCAATGTTTTCCTGATGTGGACTGCCTTCATCATGATCATTGTTTTCATTTTCTTGCTGTGGGTTTCCTTCTCCTCTAGTGTCTTCACTGTCTCTTTGTGGACTGCCTCTTTCTTCATCACTATCATCATTTTCTTGTTGTGGGCTACCTCTTTCTTCATCACTGTCTTCATTTTCTTACTGTGGGCTGCCTCTTTATTCATCACTGTCTTCATTTTCTCCTTGTGGGCTACCAACGTCATCATGCTTTCCTTTCCCTCTACTGCTGCTTTCATCACTGTCTTGTTCTTTGTCACCATCCCTTCCCTGTTCTTTGCTTTTACTACATTCTTCTTTCTCACTGCTATCTGTGGAGGATGGTTTTTGTTGGGGATTAGACTCATGAGAAGAAGAGGAAACATAAGGTGTGGAGGGAAAGAAATGAGCATGATGAGGGTTTTGGGATGAAAATGGCCTGATTTGTAGTGGCATAGAAGATGCAGAAGTGAAATCAGGGTGAGAGATGAAATTTTCCCAAGGAATGCCCTTTTGTTTCAGCTGGTGAAGGATAATGATCTTAATGAGAGAGTGATGGAATCAACTTGCTTTTTGCTGAGCTGGAGGATCTTTTCTAACAATGGAAGACATCTTGTCTATACTCTTGCACAGGAAGAAGGGTAGGTTTATCAATTTAGCTTTTGTGAAATGCATAAAAAGTCTGACGTGATAGGCATATACTTGGGAAAATCTACCTTCACAAGTGAAAAGCTTCATGATTATTTTCATGAGGACTGCATAGTCATCCAGTAAGTGTGAGAAAGGGAAAATGGAGCTACATGCATCTTGATGATTTGGCTTGAGAAAAGGTTGATAGTGGCTAAGGTCAAGGTATGATTTTTTGAACCACTCCTCTCCTATGTTAGGGATTTTGGTTGCTTTAGAAACAGCTCTAGGAGTGAGTTAAAAATCTAGACCTACTATGTGAACTTTCTTTCCATCCAATCTCAGGGAAAATAATTAAGTTAAATAAGGGTGGTTAGTGACCTCTGCTATTCTTCTGCAAATATCAAAGTAGCCTACCTCTTGAAAACAGAACAAGATTGAGGGAGAGGAAGTGATTTCTTGAATAGTGTTGGGCTCAAATCTGTTTTGTTGGCCTCCCTTTTTTACCCTTTTCTTTGGAGGCATTTTAAAAAAAAAAATCTTCTCCAAAATCAACTAAACAGCCCTTAAATCAAAACAGGCTTTATTTTCCTTTAACACTTCTTTCTCCTTTAATTCGGTTTTCAAAATACCCTTTATGTATTAAGAGCAACTGAGGGGTAAAAGATAGTGATAAATACCTTGAAAAACTTATTTGCAGTGATGAACACTGATCCTTGAGAAATACTGGAAATTTTTTGGCCCTTTTTAATGAAATGAGCAGGTGCTACGCCCTTGCACACATGCGCGTAGCTTCTGAACGGAGGCTGCACGAGCAAAATACACTATGCTAGTTCAAAAAACTGGGTTTTTGAATGAGGTTTGAATGACGGGCGATTATGGGCACCGGGCGGAAAAACAGAATGAGCGTCGGGCGTTGAAACACGTCGATCCAGTGTACAGGTGTGTCACGCCCTTTGTAAATTCCTTCGGTGAGCTGCTACAGGCACATAGCACTCAGGTATAGGCACATCGCGACCAAAGGTTTTTGCCTGAGGTGTTTGCCAAGAAACCAGAGAGACCCTCTCCTCTTTCCAATCGATAATATGAGAGTAAGATATGCCTTTTGAGGGATTTTGTGCCTTGTGAATATTTTTTTTTTTAAATTACGCAGCATTCCTTTTGAATTTTTTCAAAAAAATTTTATTAAACCTTTGCCTTTTTTGCTCACTTACCTTACTTCTATGAAACATTTTTGAAACATGTGTTACAGTGTTTCATTTAAAAAGTGCTTTGCAAACAGCAAAACAAGTTTTCATTTTTTGTGTAAAAGAAAACCTCCCCTGTTTCAACTCATAAAATGTGCCCTCTACTTTTTATGAAAGAGGCCCCTTTAACAACTGTAAGTACCCTCTGCTTATGTATGAAGGAGGTGCCACTTTCTTTGGCTTTTTAAGGTAGTTCCTATAAAATTTTGCCTCTCTGTTATTTTACATGAAGAAGTCCTTTAAAACAGTCTTTTCCCTTTGCTTATAAATTGAAGGAGGTCCTTTAAAACAACTTTAGGCCCGGTCTCTGTTTTCTAAATGAAGCTTTTAGTATTCTAAACAAATTGTTTGTATCATGCCCTTTGATTATCATCTTTGAATGAGGCTTGTTAGACATAAACTGTTTAGGCCCTCTGCTCATGATTGAAGGAGGAAATGCAAGCACAACTACTTTGGATCTCTGCTTATTATTTGAATGAAGCCTCTCTTGAAAACTAAACCTTGTGCCATGTGTCTACTTATCACTGAAGGAGGTAAATTAAAAAAAATTGTTTATAGCCTCTGCTTATCATCATTGAAGGGGGCACCTCATAAAAACAAGTGATTGCCATCTGCTTATCAGTGAAGGAGGCATTTAATAAACACAAGTGATTGCCATATGCTTATCATTGAAGGAGGAAATTCAAATGGTTTGTCCTTTATCAATCTGCATGAGACAGGTTTCATTGTAGAAATTTACTGTGAAGATAGTGAGCAGGTAAGATATTTCAAACTCCAACATATCTGCTTTGTGTCTCTTAGGTTAACTCTCTTTTGTAGTAGCTTTAGCTTCCTCTGTGATGGCAGTGTCTTTGATGGTTTAGATTCTAGGCTATAGGGATATAAAAAAGTCATTTGTTCCCTTTTTATGTTGTTTCACTTTGACGCCTCAATTGTTGGAAGTCTTTTGCCAGAGAACTTACACACCTAGTCTCATAAGACTTTTTTTCAGAGTTGTGCCCATATGTTTGGGAATAATGTGCAAATGCCATTGTGAGTTGACATTAAGTGATAGATGCAATAAACTCCCAACCTTTGTACTCATTTTTCCATTATGGATGATTCTTTGACTTTCTTGGTGCTTTGAGTTTGCAGGTATGAATCATGTAGGTTCCCTTTCTCTTTGAAATATACATTTCCTTTATTTCCCAACAGTAAACTATTCTAACTTTGAAAACTTTCCTTGAAGTGTCCCTTTTGTTTCAGAACTGGCTATTGCCATCTATCCATAGCACCCCTGCAGAGATGCATTGATAAAATGTCTTTGACCATTGGAGACCTTTCCTGAGGTATCATGATGATAATTCTTGAAAATTTCACTTGGTTACTTTCTTTGGACATAGGAGCTTATTACTTTGTTTCTTCCTGAATTTGAACCTTATAAGCTTTGCTGAAAAAAAACACTGCGACCATTTTGATGGTGTATGACCTAGGGGTAAACAAGGGTTTTGTTTTGCCAGATAAGAAAAGAGGATGGCTGACTGATATTTAAAACCAGGTTTTTGACTAGAGATGTTTCTCTCAAGATACCTATTCTAAACACCATCACCTAACTTAGAAATTTGTCATGACTTCTGAAGAGGTTCTTAGACATAGTCAGGTCATCAAATGGACCTTCAAATAGTAAGAGGGGAAAAATACAACTAGTCTTATTCTTTGACAGAGAGCTGTGTGAAAATAGAGGATTTTGGATATCATATATACAAGGCTTATGACAGTTATGGATAAGGGAGCTTTATCAAGACTAAAACTTGATGACCACCTCTAACGCAGTCTGTAAGAGAGGAAAAAGATAAAAAATTCTCTGGGGGGTTTTCTAGAGGAAAAATTGACTGTTTGAAATTGGTTTCTAGAAAACCTAGGCAATGCATATAGTCATCACAACAGGCAAAAATACTGATGACTAACAGTGGCTCCATTTGGGGAGGGCAGCTCCTTTTCGGGAGGTGTCCAGCATTGCAGATCTCTGGCTTATGAAGACCAGTGCCTCATCCATTGGTGCAGATTTCTCTTTTTCTAGATGCTTTTCCTGAAAATGATGATTTCTGACAAACTAACAGCATGATTAGCATCAACCTCATCTCTACTTACCCAGCTATTTTGCCTAACATTTTTTCTTCTTTGGGTGAACTTGGACTGGCAAACCCTTTGACATGATATTTTTGAAAAAGAAAATATTATCTAATGCTGCACTTATATCTTCCAGGAGTCCAGATTAAACTAATGAACTCCTTCATTTCTCTACCTATACTAGATCAATTGTCAATATTGAGCTATTTGACAGGATTTCATTCGCTAGACTAAAACATGGAATTGAAAAATGATCAAATCAGGATTAGATAGTCTGATTTGTCATGTGTTTGTTGCATAAAGACAAGTTGCACAAAAACATTATTTCTGTACAAAATGAGATTTAGAAAAATCAGGGCTAAGATACATAGTTTTGTTTTCATTCCTATTTTTCTCTTTGGTTCTGTTTTGAGCGTGTGGAACCAACATCTTTGTTTCCTAATCTACTTTCTTTGATAAGTCAAGCTTGCATATTTTGACTATCATTCTTTTTTACTAACTTATCAGCAATCAATTTAAAACATGCTCAGTTATGATTAGGCTAGATAACTGAACAATACATCTTTTGATCACTAGTAGTGGCATTTAGACTTGCACACTTTCAGCCTGACTATTTTTTGAACATGGGGCTTTACTGCTACTTTAAGATTTCCCTCTTTTTCTATTTTTCTATTGTTTTTGTATTTTTTTTTTCTGATTTATTTCTTCAAAAAAAATATGTACAATGAGTAAAAAATTTAAAACTGGAGCTCTTGACAAAAGTAATGTTTCAGTGTCCTGCCATTTACAGGACCTCCAAAAGTCTCAGTCCCATCAGGATCTTGTAGGAAAAGAGCATTGTTTCCTCTAACTGAGCTGATAATGAAAGGCCCTTTCCATAATTTTTCAAACTTACCATGCTTTCCTTTATCTTCCCTTCTGGAATCCCATTTTAAAACTTTATCCCCAACCTGAAAATCATTTTCTTTGGTCTTTTTGTCAAAAATATTTTTCATCTTATCTTGCATTAACTGTGTCCTTTGGTAAACTTCTTCTCTTGTTTGTTGTAAATGGATAGTTTGATTTATCCTCCTTTGCATGTCATTTTCTTCCATTTGAACTTCTTGTAATAGCTTCATCACTGGAACCCATAAAGATGTCGGGAACATGGCATCTAAGCCATACACTAGTTGATAGGGAGACACACCAATTAATTTTTTTGTGGTCAGTATATCAGCCCATAGTGCATGTACTAGTTTTCCATGCCATGCTTTTGTATTTTGTTCCAGAAGCTTCTTAATGATATTTCCTAGGCTTTTGTTAGAAGACTCGGCTAAACCATTACCTTGGGGGTAATAAGCTGTGGAATGTCCTAATGTGATATGATATTTGTAATAGAATTCAACCGTTATTTTGGAGGAAAAGGCGGCAGCATTATCAGTGATAATTTTCCTAAGACAACCGAATCTAGATAAAATGTTGGTTTCTAGGAACTTGATAATGACTGAATCGGTGGCATTCCTGGAGGGTATGGCTTCTATGCATTTGGTAAAGTAATCGGTGGCTGTGAGGATCCATTTGTGTTGAGCAGATGAAGAAGGGTGTATTTCTCTAATAAAATCTAAACCCCATTGCTGGAAAGGAGCTTCCTATGATCAGATGTAAGGGCAAAGGTAAAAATTTTCTCTTTCCATCAAAAATTTTGCATTTATGACATGTCATGACCAGTTTTTGAGTGTCAGGGAACAAGGTAGGCCAATAATAACCAGCTCTAAGGATTTTTTTGGCTGTGGCTTTCCAGTAGAGATGTCCTCCGCATTATCCTTCGTGCATCTCGTGCATAATTTTTCCTGTATCCTCTTCAAGCAAAAATTTAACCAACATACCATTGGGATCTTTCCAATATAGAATTCTATCTAGAATACAAAACTTTAAAGATTTTTGTTTGAGGAATCTTTCTTTTGTCTTTGATAAGGTTGGAGGAGCATTAAGATAAAATAACACATAAAGAATATCAGCATACCAAGGTGAATTTAAAAATACTTCTTCAACATGAGGAGCTGTGCATTCTTCCTGTTCTTCTAAGGTGTCAAAAAAATTTATATCTAATGCTTGGAGGTTTGTTTCAGCCCTTAGTCTTGCGAGTCCTTGTCACTTAACAAGTTTGGTGGGTCTAATTTCTAGGTCATATTCTAAGATGATAGCAATCCACTTTCCTCTTTTACAATCGGGATCTTGATTTAATATATCTTTGATGACGGTATGGGGAATGAAAGCAATGATATGAGAATGTAATATATAAACTTAGAAATATTTCAGTGCTTTTACCAGTGCGAATGCCTGTTTTTCCATGATATTATACTTTAAGGGAGCATCCCTTAAGGCTTTTCTAAAAAATGCTATGGGTTGTTCTTTTCCTATTGTGTTCTTTTGTAACAACACTGCAGCTACCGTGTGTTCAGAAGCAAATGAGAAGATGTAAAAAACTTTGGTGAAATCAGGACTTATCAGAATTGGTGTTTCGGTGAGTGCCTTTTTAACCAGTTTGAAAGATTGTTTGGCTTCTAAAGTCCATTTAACTCCAACCTCCTTTTTTAACATGTTTGTGATATTTATCAAGAGTTCGGAAAGATTGGGGATGAATCTTCTTAAGAAAATAATTTTCCCGATAAAAGATTATAATTCCTTAATGTTTCGGGGGTGACTGATTTGCAGTATGCCTTCGATCCTTTTGGGGTCTATTTTTATTCCCTCTTCAGAAATGATGTGACCTAGGAGCTTTCCTTCTTTGATACCAAAAAGCATTTTCTTGGGATTCATAGATAGGTCATATTTTCTACATTTTTCAAAAACCTTTCTCAAATTGACCAGATGTTCTTCATCTGATTTGGAATATACTGTGATGTCATCAAGGTATATGACTATGAAATAACCTATGTCTTCTGGGAAAGCTATGTCCATGGCTCTTTGAAATGTTGCGTCAGCATTCATTAATCCAAAAGGCATTTTAAAATACATGAAAGTGCCCCAAGGCGTGGTGAAAGTGGTTTTGTGTTGATCACTAGGAAAAACCAACACTTGGTTGTATCCGGAAAAACCGTCAAGTAATGATATTCTTTTAGAGCCAATGACCTTTTGAAGTATGTGGTCCATTTTGGGTAAAGGATAGTTATCTTTTAAAGAGGACCTATTCAGATTTCTGAAGTCAATGCAAACTCTAATCTCTCTGGTCTTTTTCCTCACTGAAACCAGGTTTGAAACCCACTCAGAGTATCTAAGGGAAACTATTATCCCGACATCATACATATTTTTTATTTCCTTTTCCACTAAAGGTAGTAAGACGGGATTTATTCTCCTCAGCTTTTGTTTGAAAGGCTTCTAGTTTTCTTTGAGGGGGATCTTATGTTGAATAATGCTTGTGTCGTATGATTTAAAATATTGGTATCCCATGCGAACACATCTTTGAATTCTTTAAACAACTCAATGTATTCCCGTTTTATGTGAGGAGGGAGGGTTTTTGAAATTTTGATCATCTTTGGTTTTTCTATGCTTCCTATGTTATACTCTTCTATATCAGCCTCAGTGGATTCCATTTTTGGTTTTTTGGCCACATCATTAAAATCAAACAATTCTTCTAGAGGTGCAAGGCCTCTGGGTATTGTGTCATTTTCACATTGTAAGACTTCAAGCTCTCTTTGGTCTAGGTCCTCACATGTTTCAACTTCATAGGGATGATTAATCAAGTTTATATATGTTCGGGAAGGTAAATTGGGCTTCTGGTCTTTATTTTTATCAAGATTTATTTCTTCATGTTCTAAGTTTGGTTTAGCCATTTAAAACTCATTCCTGGATTGCAAAAAATCATCAATTTTCTCGTCATCCTCAAATATCTGCTAGTGATTAATTTTGTCAGGAATTGTAGGATGATGCTTGACTTTGATACTATATTTTTCGTTTGTAGATGATTTTTGGCAATTGCTTGCAGAAAAGGCGAGCTCATTGGAGAGGCTATTTTGAGCTCTAGGAATATAAGTGAGTTCATATCTCTCAAATTTTTTAAGAATGTCTAATGTTTTGTTTTTGTATTCTCTCAGTCTTGAGTTTTTTGCTAAATATTCACCTTTGATTTATCTAATTACAAGTTCTGAATCTCCCTGGGCTGATATTTTCTTAGCGCCTAAGTCTCTAAGTAAGTGAAAACCAAGGAGGAGGGCCTCATATTCCACAATGTTATTAGTACATTGGAATTCCAATCTGAAAGAATGACCTTCATTTGTATTTTGTATCCAGACTCCAGCCCCTGAACCATTTTTTCCATAGGAGCCATCAAAGCTTATGCTCCAAAGAGTTTCCTTTTCATGTGTGTTATTAAGCTGTTTTCAGGTTTCTTCGAGTTCTAATCATCAATTTATTTATTTTTGGATGAGTGAGGTTGTTCTGATGGATTGATTTCTTCTTTATTTCCTTTTATCTGCTCATTAATACCATTTTCGTTGTATAAGATAAAAGAGTCTAAATTTGAATGAATGGAATAAACTGGAGTATTGTTTGGCTTATCTAGGTTTCTTACCATATATTTCATGTGGGTTTCTTGGTACAACCTCCTATTTTGGTTAAAGACTGGGATGGTAGCAAATGACATGTCCATTTGGAGGCTACCTCATATTTTGGTGGCCCATGACCTTGATAATAGCATCCCATATTTAGGAGGAATATCAGCCACTATTACATCCATGACTAGGATTTTAGCAGGTATTTGTGTTAGAGTGATACACAGGTTTTTAATCAGGCCTAAGCATTTGATCCTGCTTGAATCGAATGAGTACAAGTCTTTGTAAGGTTTAGTTATCTCCAGGCCCAAACTTTCCATGACTACTTTAGGCATGAGGTTATGGGAAGCACCAGAATCTAACATGGCGTTATGTAATATCTTTTCGTGGATGTTCAAACTTATGTGTAACGGAGAGACAGTTCCTTCTTGGTATTCTCCTTCTACTTTGGGACCAAATAAAAGCTCGGGTTTATCGTCTGTCAGATTTAGAGTATCTTCATCATTTCCTATGTTTAGGAATTTCAAAATTTGAGATATGTACCTATATATAGGCACTAGTTCAGTGAGGGGTATGGTTATCTTGATCTTGGAAATTTATCCTTCAAAACTGAAAGGTACTTGGGTTTTAGGCATGTTCGTCTCAGCTCAATTAGCCATAAATTTTTCTATATTCTTAATTTGCTTATTTTGTAGAAATTTGAATAACTGATATATTATTCACCAATATTCTCCTGATCACACACTATTTTAGCTTCATGCATAATACAGAATCTCTTCTACCATTGGTCATCACATGCGGAAATAAAATCAATTGCATGCACACATTAAAACCACAAACAATCACACATATGAACACAGTATTTAATGGGAAAGCTTAAAGCTGAAAACCCCAAATATTTGTATATTATATGTCATGGAGATCATGTAACAATCATATTACAAAAGCTCCTCACAAGCTCTCATGCACACCCTCAATTTCTACACACTATCAAGCTAGATCTAGCAAAACACATGCTCCAATATTTTGCCACTTGATAGCCAGCCTCTCTTGCATTTTCAATGCTATGGGATGGCTTCATTAAATAGATAAACCACCTAGCTTGTACTTTGAAATCCTCATGGGCTTCTCCACCTATCTGTGTGTTGCAAATAGCAACTGTATAGTCACAACTGATAGTTAACCTGCTCTTTCACCTATTTCTGCACTGGTCTCCACTGAAACTGTCCATGCACTGAAGTTAACTGATTCATTCTTTAGTTGATTAATGAGTTTATAATTAATGAATTAATTAATAATTAATTCACACCACTCTCACTAATTGTATCAATTAGTTAAACTAGATACAAATAGCTCAACTATGTTTAGATTAGTTAAACTAAATACAACTCCACTAACTTCCTCAATCAACTCCACCAAACTCTGTCACATGAGTTCTAACTGAAGTATCCATGCAATAGCTCCACTTAACCCTCATGAATAGCGTAATTCCTTCTGTCAGCTCCTGTGCCACATCTGTGCACTTAACTGAAGTGCTCCAAGAGAATAAGATAATGTTTAGAGTCTAAATATTATTAAGAGCTAATAATATTCGACATATCTATTTTTAGATTGGCAATCTAAAAATAGATTCTGCCCAATATGTCTAAAAATAGAAGTCCATCTATTTTTTCCGACTTGACCAACCATCCACAAATAGCATCCTGCAACTCATAGAACATGATCCATATGTCTAAAAGTAGACATAGTCTAAAAATAGACTTTGCGCCAAAAATAGCCTGCGGGCCCACTTAGTGAAGGCGACTCCTTTCCACTAAGCTCATCATCTTGTTGCAATCTCAACACTCCCTCTCAACAAGATATGGATTATCTGCAACCCCTATCCTACCCCTGTGGTATTCAAATTTTCTCCTGGTGAGCGCCTTCGTCAAGATATCAGCATCCTGATCCTCCGTAGGAATGTATGAAAGTAACATGATCTTCTGCTGCACACAATCTCTGATATGATGATACCGGATGTCAATGTGTTTAGATCTATCATGAAATATTGGATTAACTGAGAGTTTTATGCAACTCTGATTATCACAATAAATCATAGTAGGATCCAAGTGTGAACCGAACAATCCGACCAGGATCTTCCTCATCCATATAGCCTCGCATGCAGCCAAACTTGCTACCATATACTCGGCCTCTACTGAACTGAGTGCCATGGATCTCTGCTTCCTACTGTACCAAGAAACTGTTGTCGACCCGATACTGAAAATCCCTCCAGATGTGCTCTTTCTGTCCATTGGACTCCCTGCCCAATCTGCATCCGTGAAGCCACATAGCTTCACCTCATCCGACTGTCTGTACCATAATCCATATCCTGATGTGCCTCTAAGATATCTCAATACTTGCTTGCCTTCCTTCTAGAAGAGCTTGGTTGGCTTAACCATAGCTTGTGAAAGTTGTTTAACTGCATAGCATATATCGGGTCGTGTATTGACCAGATACATAAGCGACCCCACCAACTGTCGATAAACAGTGGAATCCACTACCTCTGCCGAAGTAGCATCCTCCTTCCTCCATCCACCAGGAAGAGAAGTATCAACAGGCTTGCAGCCATGCATGTTAAACTTCTCTAGTATCTCCCGGGCATACTTTCCTTGAGAAACAAACAGTCCATCACTGCGCTGCCAAATTTCCAATCCCAGGAAATAATGAAGGAGGCCCAAGTCCTTCATCTCAAACTCCTTTGCAAGATCAGCCTTGCATGACTGTATCAACAGTTCATCACCTGTCAAAATCAAATCATCTACATAAATTACAATGATCAACAACTTACCCTCCACCATAATCTGGTATAGGCTAGGATCCGCCTCACTCTTGGAGAATCCAAGTCCGATGAAATAACTGTCTATCCGTGTGTACCAAGCATGAGGTGCTTGTTTCAACCCATATAGCGTTCTCTTGAGCCTGCACACATGCGACTCGCTGCTGAAGATCTCAAAAAATTCGGGCTGCTCTATGTACACCTCCTCCTCAATGACTCCATTGAGGAACGCAGTCTTCACATCCATCTGATGAATGTGCCACCCCATCTGCGTTGAGAGAGCAAGAATCGTCCATATGGAAGAATACCTTACGACAGGTCCAAGGGTCTCCTCATAATCGATCCCCTCAATCTGTGAAAAGCCTCGGGCAACAAATCTTGCCTTGTACTTCTCCACACTCCTGTCAGCTGCCTGCTTCACTTTGTAGATCCATCTTGAACCCACCACTGATTTCCCCTCCAGTCTCGGGACAATCTCCCATGCACTGTTTCTGACAATCGAATCATACTCTTCCACCATGGCATCTACCCATGCGGGGTCCTCCACAGCTTCCTCGAAAGAGGATGGCTCTGTCACAATACACTTTCTCATAAGAGCCATGTATCTAGTATATCGGTCAGGTGACTTCCTCTGTCTGTGATGTGATGTAGGTGCTCCTACAACCTTCTCTGCATCTTCAGCCAGTCGCTCAGCTTCTGTAGTGCGCTTCCACCCTCTGATGGTTGGCGCTGCATGAGTGGTCTCTTCCACTCCATGAACCTAATCTTTTGGTTGATCCACATCCTAAGACTCATTCTTCGGAACTAATAGCTCCTCATCTACATGCAAGTGTGGCTCCCTCTCAAGCGAACACTTCAGGGCTTTCTCCTCATGAAATTTGATATCCTGTCGCACAACAGTCTTGCGAATGTCTGGAAAATACACACGATAGTTGTGGGGCATATCAGTGTACCCCAAAAATATCCCAACCTCTGTAGTTGGCTCCAGCTTCTTCCTGGTATCCTTCGTCACATGAATGTAAACAGGTGAACCAAAATCCTCAAATGGGAAATATCAGGCCTCTTACCAGAAAACACCTCCTCAGGTGTACTCATGCCAAGTATCCTGTGAGGACAACGGTTCTGCACATATATTGCAGTATTGCATGCCTCATCCCACAAGTGAATGGGTAGGCCCTGATCATGCAACATCGCCCGTGTAGCACCCACAATCGTTCTTTTCTTCCGCACAGCAACCCCGTTCTGTTGTGGGTTATGAGGTGCTATGAGCTCTCTTCGAATTCCTTCTACGCTACAAAAGTCCTTGAATTCCCCAGAGATGGATTCACCACCATTGTCGCTCCTACGAGCCTTCACCTGCTTCCCCGATTCTTTCTCAACCAGTGCATTGAACTCACAGAACTTTGAGTATGTCTCGCTCTTATTCTGAATGAAGAAGATCCAGCACTTACAAGAAAAATCATCAACAAATATCACATAATACCTGTGCTTTGCTGTCGAAGCTGCTGAGAAAGGTCCACACACGTCTGTGTGAATTCTCTCAAGGATATTCGTGGCGCGACTATCCTTCTTGTGAAAGGTGGCTTTCACAAATTTTCCCAAGGTACACCCCTTTCACTGATCTGACTGCGCAAGAGTGCCTTTAGGAAGCCCAGTAGAAATTTGTTGTAGTATCTTCAAAGCTCCATGGTGAAGATGACCCAATCTCCGGTGCCACAACTCGCCATCATCCCGGCTCACCACTCCTTCTTCCTTGCCTACCATTGCTGCACAACCATCTACCTGCAATTGATAAAGGTTCTTAACTCAAACCCCTATCCTCTGGGTCTCACCAGTTGCCTTACTGCGCAGGAAAGCCTTTCCCTCGCTAAAGACAACATCATATCCCTTGTCTTCTAACATCGCCACAGAGATAAGATTCTTCTTCAATCCTAGAAAATGATCCACTTTCTTCAATACGAAGGGTTTACCAGACTCCCTCTCAAAGGAAATGGTACCGATACCGGTCGCACTGTATCTACCATCATCGCCCATCTCGATGTGCACTCCAATATCTTTCTCATCCATATCAGCAAACAAATCTCGATCTCCTGTCATGTGAAAAGATGCACCACTATCAAGAAATCACACTGATCCCATCATACTTGAGACCAAGCATGTGATCAGCAAAAAATCCAGCTCAAATTGTGAGGCTAAGGCCTCTCTAGCTGCAGTCCCAGCAGCCTGATTATTTTTCTTCTTCTGTGGACAATTAGTGGCGTAATGTCCGTGTTGGTGACAGTGAAAGCACTTCACCTTGGACATGTCCTACTTCTTGCCTTTCGCACCAGATTGAGAAGCTTTCTTGCTCTTCCCCTTCTTTGCTTTGGCAGCCAAAGCGCAATTCTCTTCATCAGAGTTATTTGATGAAGATCCGTCCCTGGGACTCCGCCTTATCTCCTCTTGCACAATATCCGACCAAAGTCGCTCCCGTCCTGGCAATTTCTCCTGACCATTGACAGAGTCCTGATAGGAATGCCAACTCTTCGGAAGCCCAAGAAGAGCCAAGCTCACCAAGTCCTTGTCATCAACAGTCACCCCCACACTTCCCAGCTCATCCCTGCATTGGATGAACTTCGTGAGGTACTTGGGCATACTGTCGCCTTTCTCCATTTTTATGTTTCTGAGTCTATCCTTGAGCGCCAACTTCCTATGGTCGCTTCTGCCTTGGAAATAAATAGAATGTGCTTTCTTTCACCGCAATGGAGGCTCATCAAGGAAGGTTGGATACTATCCTTCACACCTTAAAATAGAATCCTTCTGACACTTTTCTGCTTTCTTGCCATGCTGCTAATGTTAAGATCACTAGAAGTAGGCTGGAATTTTTGCATCTATGAACTCCTTCAACCCATTGTGTCCAACACCGCTTCCATCCTATCCTTCCATGCAATATAATTCTTGACGTTCTCAAGGGCACCCAATTCAAGGTTGAAAGACATCTCAACTTCTCTGGACAGACCAAGAAACATCACGGTGAATTTAATTCCACCAAAGATAAAACGAATCGTCATGCTTTGCAATAGCCCAATGATCAATATCACTTCGACATACCATGTAGAAATTTAAATAAATGATATATTATTCACCTAAATTCTCTCTGATCAGACACTATTTAGCTTCAGAAATATTACAGAACTTCTTCTACCATTGACATTATCATCAGCAGCAGCAAAATCAATTGCATGCACACATTAAAACCAATAAATAATGCACAAAATAACACAACATTTAATAAAAGCTAAAGCTGAAAACTCAACTATCACGTGATATTATATTTCATGGATATCATGTAATAATCATAGCAAAAAAGCTCCTCACAAGCTCTCATTCACACCCTCAATTGCTACACACTATCAAGCTAGATCTAGCAAAACACATGCTCCAATCTTTTGCCACTTGATAGCCAGCCTCTATTGCGTTTTCAATGCTATGGGATGGCTTCATTAAATAGATAAACCATCTGGCTTGTACTGCGCAATCCTCATGGGCTTCTCCATCATCAGCAAAGAACTGATAGCTCACAATCGATAGTGAATCCAGTTTTTCTACATATTTCTGACCGGGTTCTAATTTAAATCGTCTATACACCTGTTAACTGATGCATTCTTTAGTTGATTAAATATTTAGATTTAGTGAATGAATTAATTAATAATTAATGCACACCACTCTCACTAATTGTATCAATCAGTTAAACTAGATACAAATATCTCAACTATGTTTAGATTAGTTAAACTGAATACAACTCCACTAACTTCCTCAATCAACTCCACCAAACTCTGTCACATGAGTTCTAACTGAAGTATCCATGCAATAGCTCCACATAACTCTCAAGAATAGCATAATTCCTTTTGTCAGCTCCTGTGCCACATCTGTGCACTTAACTGAAGTGCTCCAACATAATAAGATAATGTTTAGAGTCCAAATATTATTAAGAGCTAATAATATTTGACATATCTATTTTTAGACCGGCAATCTAAAAATAGATTCCGCCCAATATGTCTAAAAATAGAAGTCCATCTATTTTTTCCAACTTGACCAACCATCCAAAAATAGCATCCTGCAACTCATAGAACATGATCCATATGTCTAAAAATAGACATAGTCTAAAAATATACATAGTCTAAAAATAGACTTTTGCCAAAAATAGCCCGCGGGCCCACTTAGTGAAGGCGACTCCTTTCCACTAAGCTCGTCATCTTGTTGCAATCTCAACATATTTTGATTCATGGTTTTGTTCAATACAGTTGTTTCTGGGATCTTAGTAGAGGTACTAGGACAGTTAGGATCAAGGTTTGTCTAACTAGTTTTGTCTTTGTTCTGATCAGTTTTCTTAGCCATGATTTTGTTACTATCTGCTGTTCTTTTAAGAATGGTATCGGGGGCTTTTGTAACAACAGTGTCTGAGATACGTTTCCTAGAGTTGTCTTGGTTTTTCTTACTCCTAAGATCATATTGCTTATGAACTTCCATTATGGCATTGTGTAATCCTATTTCAGGATCTTCGGGGTCCTCATAATTTGTTTCATTTTGGTTTGAGGAGAAGAAAACTTGTTCTTCTTCTGTGATAAAAACCTCACCCTCGCTATTAGAACCTATCAAGTTTAAGTGATTTTCATCAAGTGGTTCCATATCTCTTTCTACCTCATCAACATAGTTTTCTTGGAAAGGTGGCCTGATCTGTTGATCATTTTCCCTTGGTTTGATTTGAGGTGGGTCCCTTCTAAGGTTGTGATTTCGGTTTATGTTTTGAGGATTTGGCTGGTTGTCCCTTGGAGGTGCCCTTTCACTTAGATTTATTCTTTCAAGCATTCTCTCCATAGTTCTAACCAGGTTGTCTATTTTGGAATCTGAAGAGGAAATGGAAGGTATGGTCTCATCTCGGTAAGTGACCTTCTTTTCCGATCTCGTCCTAGCTCTCTTCTCAGCTAGGTTGGCTTCGGCACTAATAGCTACCTTTTTCATTTCATCTAAAGTTGTGGGGTATCTTTCTCTTAATTGGTATGTCATATATGGATCAAAACCTTCAGGAAATTTTTCTAGTGCTAGGCCAAGTGGAGGTTTCATGTGAGGCATAAGGGCATTATAGACACTATTGAATCTAGTGCAATAGTCTTGAACACTTTCCCCCATATTCCTTTTAAGATTGTTGTATTTGGAAAGGATTTGGATGGGGTTTTTCCTGACTTCCCATTTGTTTATAAAAGTTTGGTAGAGTGATGGGAGATCTTGTATACTGTTAGAAGCCAAGTTTTTAAACCATTTCTTGGCTTCTCCACCTAGGATTTGGGCAAACATTCTCATCTTTCTGGTTTCATCTTCTACTTCCATATAGTCAAAAGCATCATTGATTCTATCTACATGCTGTTGGGTAGTAGTAGACTCAGCCCCGATGAAATGTGGGATTCTGGATTGGTAATCATTTTGTAAAGGTACCAAAGGCTGTGGTAACAGTAAGGGCGCATACCAGGTTGCAATGATGGGAGCTGATGTTAGATTTACAGTATGAGGATTTGTAGTATGGGATGAGGTGATTTGCACAATGGTGTTTTGAATGGGTGGGATGGAAGTACTTGGACTTGTAGGCTTATTTTGAGTATATTTGGGGTGAAAAGAGCTGAAGTGGTGGAGAAGCTGGAAATCGGGTGGTGTAGTGGGTGAGGCTTCTGTGCTAGGACTCTGCTGCAAATCTAAGGGCTCAATATTGGCAAGGTTGATTCTACTTTGTGACTTGTTTCGAAAAAGGCTCTTTGTTGAACACAAGTCAAACTAGGAATCCTGCAAGAATGTAACATGTTCAGGTACAGAGCTTGCTTTTTGAATGGTCCTATCGGTAGTTAAGTTACCAGTTTCTGAAGTTTACCACAAAATCTTTTCTGGGTCATCAACTATGATAGGAAGTTTTGGGTCTGGATGAGATCTGGTATTGATTCTTCGTGAAGCTAGATTTCAAGTTCAAAATTTAGAGAGGATGGCAGTTGTGATTGTTTTTGGATGGTGTCCTCTCTAAGAGTCTTATGGATGCTAGTAAAGTTTTAAAACTAAATGAAGGCTAGTGGAGTCACCGGGTGGATGCTTTGAATTTTATGGTCCACCACCAATACTGACAAAGGTGTTTTTTAGGGAATTTTTTTCTAGAAAATTTTTATGCAAAAACTCATAAGAGTGTTCTAAAACTTAGATCAACAGCTTGCTAGGATGTTGAGAAAGTTATAGTTATGTTTTTTGGCTATTTTGCGGATTTTTTATGTTTGATGAAAATTTCTGAATTCCTAAGTAGTACTTAGTTTGTCACTGATTTCAGAGGCTACATCATGATATTTGTCATTATAAAGGTAAGTCAACAGTATAGCATGCTTATGGAAAAAAAATTTGGTTTTTTAAATGGAGTATTAGGCCTACTGGAGGCTAGTGGAGTCGCCAGGTGAATACTATTGTCTGATTTTAATATAGAAGGACTAATGAATCTACCAAGGCTTGTTAGGTTGTTTATGTACTTAGTGTTTCCACTGCAAACGCCAGTATTCAGTGTGGCGATGAGAAGGCAGATTCACCGGTATTTCTAATTCTAATTAAGCTTGTATGAGATATTCAGGCAACTATGCACTCAACGTCCTACCGTGATCGCCATTATGTTAGTGAGTGGTGGGATAAATCCACAAGATAGTTTTCCTAAGGTCTGCTGAAATGTTTAGGGAAGTCTAAGTTTGTTTATTACTCAGAGTCCCACCATGATCGCCATTATGTTGGAGCCCTGTAATTTGGCAGATTGGTAAACCAAATGACAAGGTAACATCATACCAAGCTTTGGAGTCCTAGGACCTAGCCTTCCTGGACTCAGAGAGGGCTCTCTCTATTATGTGAAAGATGTGAACTTGTTCGCTTTGTATGTTTGATTTTAAGCTAGCTATTAAGTATATTTTGGTTTGTTTTTTTGTTTTTTGAGGTAAACTAATCAAAAAGGACAAATAGAAAGAGATTTCATCAAATCAACAGGGTTATGGGGTCAGATAAAGTCAGGACTATCTAAATGGTGGAGAGGGTATTACTGCAAGGCCGATTTAGTCAAGGTAAATGGATTCTTTGGGTGAAAATGAAGTGAAATGAACATTAAGTTTGTGAAAGACAAAGATATCTTAAACATATATAGTTTTAAATCAGGTATTCATGAGGTAGGGCAAACCATAAATCTCCATGAATAAAACTCAAACTGATACATATGAAAGATAAACAATCTGGCGATACATAGAAGCATAAGAACCTCTAACTCTAGAAAATCACCTTCAGCTGTTGGGAAAAAAAATAAGATGAACACACAACTCAATCTATGAAGAGGGAACTCCTAAACAGCATATCTTGAGCTATCGGGAACTCTGAAATAATTTTTCAAGCATGGACAAAGGGAAAGATCGAACGAGACCTCTTTGACTTAACTAAAACAACCAATATTTCATAGAAAGATTTCAGAAATGGAGTTTTGAGAAGCTATAAGTAAGAAGGGCATACCTTAAATCATACAAGATAGAAAAAAATACTGACCATAAAAGAAATAAATAAAAAATTCTTGATGGACCTAAAGGGCAGTTAAGAATCCTTTAGAAATGATCAAGAAGAGGAAAACATTAAAGCTGTAACATGCAGGATGTTTGAGGTGCTTCCATAAGCATGTCTCAACATATACTTTTCTGATCTATAGCAAATGAGAAGTATGGAACATTAATGAAAACAAGGAAACATAAACAAATTAGAGAAAAATCACCATTCACCAAGCCATGGAATCCTGCACACAATGCTCCTCCACCATCAAGCCAAGCAAGACATCATCCACTTCATAAAACAAGTATTTCTTCCAATCTCATAATGCTATGTATTTCTCTCAATATATCAAGTTTTTCCTCTTTTTTACAATTAATCCTCTTGGTTATATAAGCCAAAGAGGAGGAAACCCACCTAAAGCTACTAGAAGGCCATTGGCCAAAAACAAATATCTAAAACTGTCCTTGAGGCTTAACAAAGTCCAAGGCACAAAATATCCTTCAAAGATATCTTTTCAGACCAAAATGGAAAAAAATAATCACTTTCAAGGCCTAACACACAAGATAAACATGCGTAACGCACATTTGGCCCAGTTATCACTCAGAAACTACTTTTCACCAAAATCTAGAGGAACGTAGCACCAAAAAAAGGTCTCTTTTGCAGTGAAGTTTTGGCTGACCTCCCGATGTTGAAATGAGTCCTGTGATGGCTCGTTGGAGAGCTGTGGATGTCTAATTTCCAAAAATACTTGATTTTTTCCAATATGATGCCTAGAAGTTAGTAAAAAAGTATAAATAGTGTAAAACCCAAGGAGTGTAGCACCTGCTGATATTAGGGGTAGAAAGGTGAAAAGGGGTTGTTTTTGGCCTTTTTTAGAGACCAAAACAGCTTCATTTGATCTGAAAATATTTGAGAATGTTCCTTTGATGTCAAGGAATCCAAAAATATATTTTTTTTTCAGCTGAGGATGCTCCTAGAAAAATTTAAGGCACCCATGATTTTATGCTTTTAGGCCTAAAATTCACAAAAAACAAGAATGTGTCCAAAAATGCCCAAATTTGGTGAGTAAACCCCTTAAGGGTTTTTAGAAACATGCAATGAAGCTTGAGCAAGAATTCCAAGATGGGATAGGTATTTTCCATGTTTTTCCACTGGGCGCCTCCTTTGGGCAGTTTTGAGTTT
This sequence comes from Pinus albicaulis, assembly GCA_034641835.2. Lineage (NCBI taxonomy): Eukaryota > Viridiplantae > Streptophyta > Pinopsida > Pinales > Pinaceae > Pinus > Pinus albicaulis. Next base: position 754,289,893 of record CM076570.1, on the reverse strand, counting down.
CTTCTAGGCAAACTGATTCAACTTCTTGTAGTGCTCAGTCATTCTTCTTTGTAGGCCCAAATCCTTGTTAGCTTTCTCCAATTTGGTTTCCAAATGTTGATTTTCCCTCTCAATCCAAGACTCTCTATTATTCTCAATTTCTTTGGCAAGGAGCTCCGTAAGAGGTTACTGTTGTTCACGAGCTGATTCCTCTTCTTTCTTCTTTTGTAATGCTTTTCTAAGACCCATGGTCCTAGGTCTCTTTCTTGCTGGTCCTTCTTCTTCATCATCTTCCACATACTCACCCATGTATTCTTCTAGCCTCACTTGTGACTTTTGAGCTTCCCTTCTGTATCTAAGCAGTCGAGCCTCAAATATTTCCATATATCCACGCATTTGATTATTTTTCAATTGCAAATAGTGGATGATGTCTTTTGACCTTTCTAGGCCATTTTCCAAATCTTTAATTTGAGCCTCCCATTTTTTTAAAAGAGATATAAGAATACTGGCCTCATCATCCTCAGCATCACTGTCTATTTGTATTATGTCAAATTCCCTTTCATGCTCATGGCTGCTCTCTTGTTGTTCAACCTTCTCTTTGCCCTTGCCTTTAATGATTTTCTTTCCTCTGGTTTTCTTGAGCAATTCTACTTTTCTCTTCTTTGGAAATTTTCCTCTACTCCTTAGTGCCCTAGTGACATTGCTAGTCACTGTTTGAGTGGTTTTCTTCCTTGTTGTTTTGGTTTTTTTAGCCTTTGCAACTTTTGATGAAGGAAGCATTGCCCCTTGCCTTGGAGAGGTAGTAAACACATGCTCTTGACCTTGTTGATGATGAGTGAGAGGAGGAGTTAATACCTGGGCTTGTTTAGTTTGGTCTCCTGTAGCCTAAGGGTTGTCCTCTTCTCCAAAAACATTCTCTGCTTGCACTTCTTGGTTACTTTGTTGTGGGGAATTTCCTTGTTCATTAAATTTTATATTTGTAATGAACTCATTAGCAGGAGTAAACTCAGAAAGATCATGATCCTTTTCTATTTGGTGGGAGATGTCTAGGTCTACTGTTTTTTCCTTTTCAAAACTCATCTATCTTCTTGCTTTCATTATTGTTTTTATTACTTCCCTCTTTGCTATGACTGCTTCCATTATTTTCATCGTTTTCAATGTTTTCCTGATGTGGAATGCCTTCATCATGATCATTGTTTTCATTTTCTTGCTGTGGGCTGCCTTCTCCTCTAGTATCTTCACTGTCTCTCTGGCGGCTGCCTCTTTCTTCATCACTGTCTTCATTTTTTTGTTGTGAGCTGCCTCTTTATTCATCATTGTCTTCATTTTCTTGCTGTGGGCTGCCTCTTTCTTCATCACTGTCTTCATTTTCTCCTTGTGGGATGCCAGCCTCATCATGCTTTCCTTTCCCTCTATTGTTTCTTTCATAACTATCTTGTTCTTTGTCACCATCCCTTCCCTGTTCTTTGCTTTTACTACATTCTTCTTTCTCACTGCTATCTGTGGAGGATGGTTTTTTTTGGGGGGTAGACTCATGAGAAGAAGAGGAAACATAAGGTGTGGAGGGCAAGGAATGAGAATGAGGAGGTTTTTGGGATGAAAATGGCCTAATTTTTAGTGGCATAGAAGATGTAAAAGTGAAATCAGGGTGAGAGATGAAAGTTTCCCAAGGAATGCCCTTTTTTTTCAGCTGGTGAAGGATAATGATCTTATTGAGAGAGTGATAGAATCAACTTTCTTTCTGCTGAGTTGGAGGTTTTTTTATAACAATGGAAGAAATCTTGTCTATACTCTTACACAGGAAGAAGCGTGGGTTTAGCAACTTAACTTTTGTGAAATGCATAAGGAGTCTGATGTGATAGGCATATACTTGGGAGAATCTACCTTCACAAGTGAAAAACTTCATGATTATTTTCATGAGGACTGCATAGTCATCCAGTAAGTGTGAGAAAGGGAAAATGGAGCTGCATGCATCTTGATGATTTGGCTTGAGAAAAGGCTAATAGTGGCTGAGGTCAAGGTATGATTGTTTGAACCACTCCTCCCCTATGTTAGGGATTTTGGTTGCTTTAGAAAAAGCTCTAGGAGTGAGTTCAAAATCTAGACCTGCTATGTGAACTTTCTTTCCATCCAATCTCAAGGATAATAATTCAATTAAATAAGGGTCGCTAGTGACCTATAGTATTCTTCTACAAAAATCAAAGCAGCCTAACTCTTGAAAACAGGACAAGATTGAGGGAGAGGCAGTGATTTATTGAATAGTGGTGGGCTCAAATCTGTTGTGTTGGCCTCCCTTTTTTACCCTTTTCTTTGGAGGCATTTGATTTTTCTATTCTTCTCCAAAATCAACTAAACAGTCCTTAAATAAAAACAGGCTTTCTTTTCCTTTAACACTTCTTTCTCCTTTAATTTGGTTTTCAAAATACCCTTTATGTTTTAAGAGCAACTGAAAGATAGTGATAAATACCTTGAAAAACTTCTTTGCAGTGATGAACACTGATCCTTGAGCAAGATTGGAAATTTTTTGGCCCTTTGTAACGAAATGAGCAGGTGTTGCGCCCTTGCACGCAGGCGTGTAGCATCTGAATGGAGGCTGCACGAGAAAAATACACTGTGTTAGTTCAAAAAACTGGGTTTTTGAACGAGGTTTGAACAACTGGCGGTTGTGGGCACTGGGTGAAAAAACATAACAAGGGTTGGGCGTTGAAACATGTCACGCCCTTTGTAAATTCCTTCGGTGAGCTACTATAGGCACGTCGTGACCAGAGATTTTTGCCCGAGGCATTTGCTAAGGAACCAGAGAGACCCTCTCCTCTTACCAATCAATAATATGAGAGTAAGATATGCCTTTTGAGGGCTTTTGTGCCTTGTGAAATGTTTTTTTTAAAGTACGCATCCTTCCTTTTGACTTTTTTCAAAAACGTTTTATTAAACCTTTGCAATTTTTTCTCACTTACCTTACTTCTATGAAACAGTTTTGAAACATGTGTTACAGTGTTTCATTTAAAAAGTGCTTTGCAAACAGTAAAACAAGTTTTCATTTTTTGTGTAAAAGAAAACCTCCCTTGTTTCAACTCATAAAATGTGCCCTCTACTTTTTATGAAAGAGGCCCTTTTACCAACTGTAAGGACCCTCTGCTTATGTATGAAGGAGGTGCCACTTTCTTTGGCTTTTTAAGGTAGTTCCTATAAATTTTTCCTCTCTGTTATTTTAAATGAAGAATTCCTTTAAAACAGTCTTTGCCCTCTGCTTATAAATTGAAGGAGGTCCTTTAAAACAACTTTAGGCCTGGTCTCTGTTTGCCAAATGAAGCTTTTAGTCTTCTAAACAAACTATTTGTATCATGCCCTTTGCTTATCATCTTTGAGTGAGGCTTGTTAGACATAAAATGTTTAGGCCCTCTGCTCATGATTGAAGGAGGCAATGCAAGCACAACTTCTCAGGATCTCTACTTATGAATTGAATGAAGCCTCTCTTGAAAACTAAACCTTGTGCCCTATGTCTACTTATCACTGAAGGAGGTAAATTAAACAGAACTATTTATAGCCTCTGCTTATCATCATTGAAGGGGGCACCTCATAAAAAAAAGTGATTTCCAACTGCTTATCATTGAAGGAGGCAATTCAAATGGTTTATTCTTTATCAATCTACATGAGACAGGTTTCATTGTATAAATTTACTGTGAAGATAGTGAGCAGGTGAGATATTTCAAACTCCAACATATTTGTTTTGTGTCTCTTAGGTTAACTCTCTTTTGTAGTAGCTTTAGCTTCCTCTGTGATGACAGTTTCTTTGATGGTTTAGAGTCTAGGCTATAGGGATATAAAAAAGGAAGTTGTTCCCTTTTTATGCTCTTTCACTTTGATGCCTCAATTGCTGGAAGTCTTTTTCCAGAGAACTAACACACCTAGTCTCATAAGACTGTTTTTCAGAGATGTGCCCATATGTTTGGGAAGAATGTGCAAATGCCATTGTAAGTTGACATGAAGTGCTAGATGTAGTAAAATCCCAACCTTCGTACTCATTTTTCCATGATAAACGATTCTTTGAATTTCTTGGTGCTTTGAGTTTGTAGGTATGAATCCTGTAGGCTCCCTTTCTCTTTGAAATCTACATTTCCTTTATTTCCCAATAGTAAACTGTTCTAACTTTGAAAAATTTCCTTGAAGTGTCCCTTTTGTTTCAGAACTGGCTATTGCCATCTATCCATAGCACCCATGCAAAGATGCATTGATAAAATTCTTTTACCATTGGAGACCTTTCCTGAGGTATCATGATGATAATGCTTGAAAATTTCAATTGATTACTTTCTTTGGACATAGGACCTTCTTACTCTATTTCTTCCTGAATTTGAACCTTATAAGCTTTGCTGAAACAAAACACAATGACCATTTTTATGGTGTATGACCTAGGGGTAAACAAGGGTTTTGTTTTGCGAGATAAGAAAAGAGGATGGTTGACTGATATTTAAAACCAGGTTTTTGACTAGAGATATTTCTCTCAAGATACCTATTCTAAACACCATCACCTAACCTAGACACTTTGTCATGACTTTTGAAGAGGTTCTTAGACATATTCAAGTCATAAAATGGACCTTCAAACAGTAAGAGGGGAAAAAGACAACTAGTCTTATGCTTTGACAGAGAACTCTATGAAAATAGAGGATTTTGGATATCAGATATACAAGGCTTATTACAGTTATGGACAAGGGAGATTTATCAAGAATGAAACTTGATGACCACCTATAACACAGTCTGTAAGAGAGGAAAAAGATAAAAAATTCTCTAGGGGGTTTTCTAGAGGACAAATTGACTGTTTGAAATTGGTTTCTAGAAAACCTTGGCAAGGCATATAGTCATCACAACAGGAAAAAATACTGATGACTAACACCACACAATAAGATATCCATGCAATCCTTCTTTTGGAAAATCATTTTTGTCAAAAGGTTTTCCCTATATTGTTCACAAATTATCTTACCCTTACATACCATGATCAAGAAGAATCCAATTTTCAAGTGGGGACAAGTTGAAAAATAAACGTTTGAATCAATAAAACAAGAAATCATAGATGCTCCCTCTTTGTCAACCCCTAATTTTTATAAATAATTTGTTCTATATACTTTTGCTTCTGAACAATCCTATTTAGCAGTGTTGACACAACCCAATGAAAAAAAACTTGAAGCTCTTATTTCTTTCTTTAGTTATAACTTATAGGGGGGCGAATTAAATTATTCAGAGGTGGAAAAGAAATCATTTGCAGTTTTCAATTCGATCGGTCATTTCATACCTTTCCTCTTAAAAGCTCATACAAAAGTAATTATTCCCTTTCCAACAGTCATAAAATTACTTATCCAAAAGGAATTAGGGGAGAAAAGAGCTAATTGGGTCACTACATTGCAAGAATATGACCTAGAGATAAAACCTGAAAAAATAGTAAGAGGTCAAGGTTTTTGAAAATTGATTACCGAAGCCAATGATACATTAGTTGATGAAGATTCAGGTACTAATGTCCAATTCAAAGAGGTATGTCCCATTGACAATGAATCTCATTATGTTGATTTAATATTTTATTTAAAAAATGGTTATGCTCCATCTGAACTCAATTATAAGATAAAAAGAGCCCTAATAATGAAAGGTCATCAATACCAACTCATTGATGATTTTTTATTTAGAAAGAATTATGATTTTGTTCTATTAAGATGTTTGGAAAAACTTGAAGCAGAAAAGGTTTTGCAGGAACTACAATATGGACCAGCTAGTGGTCACTATAGTGGTGACACCACTGCTCATAATATACTGCATGTTGGTTATTATTGGCCAACTTTGTTTAAGGACACTCATGCTTATGTCAAGAAATGTAAATTTTTCCAAACTGCTACAGGGAGACAAAAGAAACCATCCATGCCTTTGCAATCAGTCAACATCAAACAACCCTTTGAGAAATGGGGCTTGGACATCATAGGTGAGATCATTCTCACTCATCCAAACAGCATAAATTTATCTTGACTGCTACGGATTACTTTACAAAATGGGTGGAAGAAATAACATTAAAGGTGGAAAATTTTGAAAGAATTATTGAATTTATTGATCAATTCATTATCACCAGGTTTGGCCTTCCTCATGCCAATATTTTTTACAATGCCTACTATTTTTCTAGAAACATCATAACTTATTTTCTCTCAAAAGAGGATTCAAATTAAAATATTATGAAAACTACTACCCACAAGGGAATGGTCTAGTAGAATCTACCAATAAAAACCTCATAAGAATCATCAAACGAACAATTGACAAAATCAAAGAAATTGGCACAAAGCTTTAATGTTTGCATTATGGGCTGATAGAATTACTAAAAATACCTATATAGGTAGTTCTCCTTTTCATTTAGTGTATGGAGAAGAATATATCATGCCTCCTAATTTATCCCTTCCCTCACTAGCCCTAGTGCAGCATATTGAAGAAAAACATTTTTTTGCTTTACAATTAAGAATGTCCCAAATCCTTAAGTTAGAATAAGGGAGAAATAAAGCCAAACATGTCCATGCTCATCATAAGCAATTGGTCAAGTCTTCATTTGATGCAAGTTCAGTTAATAACAAAAAATTTTAAATTGGAGATTTGGTTGTGGCTTGGCCCACTTCAAATCATTGAGAAACTAGGTTTATCAACCTTCATTTTGCAATATCTATAGGGAAAGAGGAATGCTCTTCCCATTAATGGACTAGTTCTAAAAAAATAGTTCTCTTAAATAACACTCGTTATGTTGTAAAATATGTAAATAATCACATGCACATACTGGTGTCTTTTAGCCCCAGTGGTAAGGTAATATACTTTTGCTTCACATTGGTTCCATTGTAGTATCTCATCATTATTGAAGCTTGAATGATTAAGGAAGCCTAGTTTTCAAAATATAATTATTGTTGAAGTTTGCAACAAGAAACAGTGAAATTGGCATCCAGAAACAACATTCAACACCCATGCCTAATGCATTAAGTACCTAGTGCATTAAGCACCTACACTAGGGTAGGGCCCATAGGGCTATTTTTGGGTCAATGTCTATTTTTATTATCCCTTAATTTATATGGACATTAAACTTTAATATATTCTCGATGTGGACTTGAATGAGTTAACTAAAAGTGATAAATTCAGTTAGCTAGTGGATTTCGAATTAGAGGTTGGTTGGTGGGACATGTAGAGTAATTCTATTTGTAACAGAGTTCGAAGTGCAGTGGTGCATTAGTTAATGCAAGTTGTAAATCAGTTTTACTCAGTTAAGTGAGTCAAAGTTAGTTGTGCTAGTTGTAACTACAGAGACATTAGTGAGAGATCAAGTGAATTAAATATTAATTAATTCACATGCAGTGATCTCACATGAAACTGATTTTTTACTATTATTAGTTGCATGCATGTCAGATCTAGTGGAGACCCAGTTGAGTTCTAGGTGAAAGGGAAGTTAACTATCATTTGTGATATTAGTTGACTACCAGGTGTAGTTAAAACACCACAGGATGCCCATGATACTTAGCGTAGTTGAGGAAGGCTCAAATTCATTGTGATTAAGGATTAAATTCAACAGGAACTGTGTGAGAAAGGCAAGTTGTTTAGAGGTAGTAAATTGGTTGTGTATTGGCCCAATTTTTGTATGACAGTGTGAGAGAATTAGCTGAATACAGGAGGATTCTTGTAAGAAGAATTGTATGTATTTGTTTCATTATTCCTTGTAGAATATACAATATATGATAGAGGGGTTTTGAGCAAAAAGCTTTCCCTGGGAATATCTGGTGTTGTGGTTTTGATCTATTCTTCTTTGCTTCATGTGATTGGCGATTGTGTTTTAAATTCCGCAATTTATTTGTAGAAGTGATTCAGTATCTTGCTTTATTACATTGTTAAATCGGATTGAATCCATGATATACATTCTTGTTGTATAATTTCTACATGGTATCAGAGTTGTGTTATAAATTTTCTACATGGTAAGAGAGAAGGAATTATTTGGATGCGCGAGTTTTGTTATGCAAATTAACCCCTCTTGTGGACAAGAGTGATCTCCCTAGTATCCTATGGATAGCTAGAAACAAACATCCATTTGTAAATCATTTTCTCTAGATTATATGCAATTCAGAATTATTATAAACAAAGAAAGAGGACATGCTCCTACCTTGAAATCCGACGTTCGGTGCAATCTTTTATCCAGTCGCTCCAAATAGGCTTCTTCAGTAAGTAGAACCTACAATCAAAGACAGACAAAATAATTAAAAGCACCTACAACATATAATAATTGAGAAAAACTAATCTAACTTAGTGATCAAGGAATCTAAGTATTGAATTATTCAAATAGGCACAATAACAACTCAATGATAAAAGGAGATCCATATGTATTATCTTGAATGAAAGAGTAATTTTACAACCTGATTCCTTGATGTCGTACAAGTTCCTCTCGGGGTCTGTTATGAAGGTAAATCCTCTTTGCGGACAGAGACGATCCGTCTAGCCCTAGGGTGGGTCTAGTAACAAAAGGACATGCTAAAGTGTTTCTTCCTAATTAATGAATGAACAAAAGACATGGTAGATTGACCTACCTTGAATCCAATGTTGTCGTCATTGCCGAAAGAGTAGTGGCCTCTCGCTCCTGCCTTGGAAAATCACAATATGTTTTTTGTTACGCTCAAATACTTGCACATAGGACAAAGAAAAAGAACAACATAGGACAAAATAGTTTCACTCATAATTATTAGCCAGTCAAAGAGGGCTAAACATATCGCATCAAATAAACATCATAACACAATAGTGGAACCAAACAGTAGTCATGTATATAAATGAATAGAAGGAAGAGTACAACCGATGCTTTGACGTCACAGTATCCCCCAGCGGGGTTTAGGAAAAGCGCATCTCAAATGTTGGTCAGGGAATTCAGACTCAAGCTCTTTTAGAAGTCATCAACTCAAGCTTCCTCAACATAATTCTTTCTTATTCTATCTTCTCTAGCAGCTCAACTATAGTATGTATAATTCTCCCAGTTCAGCTAGCTTCTACTAAAAGAGATAGTTTATTTTATAGAGGAAAAGGAGGAGGTTGGGATCCCTACAAAGGTGGGAGGGAGCCCTATCCTTTAGGAGAGTTACAAGGGAGGTTGAAACTACTAACTAAAGGAAGGATTATGTGGTTGTTTCAGTTCAACCACTCCCAATGACTCATCCTCGAGGTGGTTGGAATGGAACCTCCGCATCTATTTTTAAAAAACATTCCATAAACAGCTTGGCATGGGTGTCTAACTAGCACAGAGTGCCAACTGGTGCGAGCTCAGTGTTAAATTTCTCTGTTGGCGCGAGGGTGTAAGTGGCTACTCGTGCCAAGGAAAAAATAGGAATTTTTACAGCTCTTCTCATGGAATTGTTAACAAGAAGAATGTCGCTTTCATCAAAATGGATGCAAGGATGGTATTTGCAAAGCATGAAACTGCTTATTGGTCACAAAAACGACCCTCCAATGTGTGATTTGGGGATTGCAGGGACAGTGACAAAATTTTGTGTAACAGATGCCCCCTAAAGCATGAAGTTCGAGAGAGCAGGAGGGGCGAAATTCTTTATGAGAACGCGTTCGAACCAAACACCATTGTCGGAAGACCTGCAATTACAAATACAATTGATATCTCTGATACATGAATCATGTGGCATGGGCGCAGCCATCCATAATAGAGTATATAAAAATTGAGATCTGAGGTATGGACACAGCCATCCAACAGGAAGGATCAATAAATAGACTCAGGTATGGTCGCAGCCATCCAATCAAGAGAGTCATGCAAAAAGTCATAATAATCCACAAAAATCCACAGCCTGGAGTTTATCAGACAAAACCCAGGGTCTTGCACTCCATATCGACCCGAACAAGTATAATTTCGAGCATGCGTATATATGAGCTGAAGTCGAACATGCAAGGAAATCGTCTAATTACCAGCCAATGATGAAAGCCGTCAACGAACGCGAGAGAAACCACCAATGATGACAATGGCCCTCAAGGTACAAAAGGTACAATCTACGGAATGTGAACAATGATCTAACGTTGAACATTCACAAAATCACTCGATCGAAGGCCAATGATGTGAACCTTGGGTTGAATGTGAAAAACCTACCATTGATGCATGCAGGCTCCAAGGTACTAGAAGGGAGTCTCTAGATCAAATTCTTGGATAATGAGCTGAAGTTGATAGGAAGTGACCTGGTCAAAGGAGGGTGTTACACCATTTTTTGGTAATCTAACCCATTGGTATTAGATGGACCCAAGTACACCACGTAAGACCAATTTTACTCCAAGTATAATTGCATTCACTATGAAAATAACTTAGTAAAACCACCTTTATTAATCTGTTTATGGTCTAAACTGGAAACCCCATGGGGAAACATTAAATAAATCCATATTTGTTTGATTTTCCTCAAGGAATAATTAGTTAAACAACAGTTTAATTAATATTCTTGGTTATATTTAACCCAAAACAAGGAAATTAATTAGATAAATCATTATTTATCTCATTATTTTCTAAGAATAATTATTTAAACATTACTTAAATAATATTATTTGTTAAATATGACTAAATATTCCTTAAATAATTAAATAAATCATTATTTATTTGATTATTACTCAACCATATCCTTAAAATGATAAATAAATCATTTATTTATTTATTATTACCTAATCACATCCTTAAAATAATAAATAAATCATTTATTTATTTATTATTTTTACAAATAAGGGGATTTGACTCAAGTCAAATTCCTTTTCCCTCCAACAAATATAATAAAATATTCCATAAAATTTGGATCTTGATTTGGTTAATAATATTTTAATTATGCACCAATATCTAGACTAACTCAATATCTTGTTACAAATAGAATGGTTTTCCCATTCATATGTCACCTTTTGTTGCCTAAAGATCATTCTGGATCTCAACTCTTGGTCTGGCTATTGATCCACCATCATAGCCATACTTTTCCATTTTTTGTCTGGGTTTTCTACACCATCAAGAGAGAGGAATTATGAATCTGAAGTGTTGAGGACTTACAAGAACCCATCCCATTGAGGAGAACCGGGAACACCCTCTTATGTTTTCCTCCCAGGTTCCATTAATACAAAATTCATTTGATATATCCTTGTCTTGTCTATTGGATGCATGGAGTAAATCTTGTTTTTTCTACTGTTTAATGTCTTCTAATGCATACATCTAGATTTTTTCAGCATTTATCTTGATCACCTAACTGCAGATATAAAGATATTAGCAGTCATTTCTGCTGTTAGGGTTGTTTCTTATGCATAGCTAAAGTGGTCCTTTTTCATACGCTTGGAATTAAGATTCATACTAACAACTAGCGACTCCACACAGGTTTACGATTACGACCGCTATCGTTTTTCTGATCCTTGCATATCCAGCTGCTTCAAACCCTAGGATTTCTCTTCAGTCCCTTGTTTTTTCTCTTCTTGATGTTGTTTTAACCTATAAAACCCTAAAACGATAAAAATTCTGACTTCCGTGTGTTTTCGGACCTATTGCGCAGGTGACAGACATCAGCCGCAGCTGAGACGACAAATTTTTTTGAAATCTACCGCCGAGAGTGTCGGAAGTGTAGGTCGCACTTTTCAGCCCAAAAAGTGCAACCTCTGCTGAAAACAGGTCAGAAATTGCGACCTGGACTTTTTGCAGGGATTTTTTCTGAAAGTTTTCTGGGTTTGTCTGAGCCTCTGTTCATGGTTGTCTGACCTCCTTCTCCACTCATTTTGGACCTGTACTTGTTATTTTTCACTCAAATAAGTGGGAACCTAGCCCTCTAGGGCTTCAGTACCCTCCACTCTTTGTGGAAGAGTTTTTGTTGTTGCAAGTTGTCTGAAATTTCAGAGTCTCCAACCTTTTTTTCATATCTGATACCTCACCTTCAGATCCACTTCAGATCGGCTTGTTATCCATCCAAATCACCTCATTTAGCTTTGTTTTGGTTTTTATTTAGGGTTCACTATGTTTCCCTCCTGGAGATAGCCTTTCACCACCTCTTTTTGCAGCAATTTTTCCTCAGATCTGTTGTTGTTTCCGCACCAATTTCCAGCAGATTTTGTTCTTTAGATCCCCATCCCTTCTAACCTTAGATCTATTGGCTATTTTAGTGTGTTTTGATTAGTTTTTTACTCACCTATATACTATTTTTTGAGAGACCTACCTCCTTGGGTTTAGATTATTGCATTATTAGCTGTTTATTTTCTGTTTTTGCAAGCCTATATACTGTCATTTGCAGGTTTATTTATAGCTATACAATAGCACTTTTTATTTTTCTCTACAAACGTCTGGGTTTCAAAATTAAAATTTACACACTTTTACACACACACCCTAAAGCGAAAAAGGTCTTGGTTAAAACCGCCAAGAAAAGACTCTAAAACATTGAAATCAATTGATCCTGCACCTCTCTGCCCTTGTTTCGACATAGTAATCAGTTGATCCTGCACCTCCCTGTCCTTGTCGGTCTCTTTTTCCTTTGTGTCGTGTTTGTGTTGACACCATTGCGCCACCAAGGTGTTTATCCCAGAGACTTCTTGGCCTTCATCCTCAGTTTCTGGTAGGACAACTCACTCCTCCGCGTAGGGTTCAAGTTAGTCCTTCACCGAGTCCGCACACTAACTCTTCTTCTGGTCCTTTGGGTTCTCCTTCTCATTCCGCCTTCGGTTCTCCCCCTGACACCTTCACTATGTCTGGTGCAGGACCTAATACTGGTGGTAACCCCTTGCTCCTTTTCATGGCAGGCCTCAGCCTCCCCGACTTTTACTAGTTGATAAACAAACCTATACACCATGATGCTAGTTGGCCTGCTATGCCAACAAATCTCCCTTCAGACATCCAAAAGTTTGAAGGTCTTGCTGGACAAGATCCTTCAAATCATGTTCGATCTTTTCACATGTGGTGTTCATCTAATTCCATTACCGATGACTCTATTCGTCTTCATTTGTTCCAACGAACACTTACTGGCGAAGCTTCTAAGTGGTCTATTGATCAGGCCCCTTCCTCTCATACCACCTTTGCAACTCTTGCCCGGGGATTTTTGTCTTATTTCCAGCTTCCCCTTCGTTATGACACTGGTACCGAGCTCTTGACCTCTTTTCGTCAATTGTCTACGACCCGCCTATCTGACCATGTTCAGGAATGGCAGAGAAGAAGGAGCCTCTATCGAGCCCCTACCTTCGAAGACCGTGTCTACATGGACTGGTTCCTTAGGACTCTCTTGCTGCCTATCGGGAAAGACGTCGCATCGCACTTTCCTCAAACCGAAGAAGCCACTCTCCAAATTGTGTTAAAATATGACCTGATATATGCTCAGTTGGGTTATGTTTCTACCATTCTACCTGATCTTCCCAGGCTCAGTGGTGCCAATGCACCGGGGACATCTCATGCCACCAACGGTATCATTGGAGCCCTCTTTAATCCATATGCTCAACCTCCCATGGGTTATGTTTTATCTCAGGGTGGGGCCAGCACCTCCGGCATTTTTCCCCCTCCTGGTAGCATGTATCCAGGATACGGCATGCCTCCTCTTTTTTTCCAACCTCCTGTTTACCACATTGCTACCCAACCTCTTTTTTATCTGTATCCACAGCTTGGTGCTCCAGCTCCTCTAGCATTAGCACCTCCTCCTCCCTTGCCTTCTCAACCCCCACAATAGCAACTACCACCCCCTCAGGGATAGGTGTATGCACAGCAGGGCACGACTAATCCTCCTCCCTCAAAAAGGAAGAGGAAAGGCACTCAAAATCAAGCTGCCCCTGGTAATCTTGGACCTAATCAAGGTAATTCTCCTAAAACTATAAACCAACAACAAGACACTCAGCCCAAGCAGGATAGGCCTCTTTGTACGAACAAGCCCTGTTCTTGTTGTGGTGTTTATGGTCATTATACGCATGATTTTCCTCTTCTACCATAGATGAGACAGCTATGGGAGTATCAAGCAACATTGAGAGGACAGCAAGCCATCCCTTCCATTCCTCCCAGTCCTGCACCTAGTCAACCGGCTATGCTTACTGATCCTTTCCCTCAACAGGGATTTGTGGCTACCCAACCACCTGAAGGTCAGGTGGCCACTCAACCTCTTCCATCTAGTTCTCTCGATTACTATATTTTCATGATGTCCTCTGATCAGCCTTCTGAACCTTCTTCTCCTGGCCCTTTACTTTCAGCTGGGACTCATGAGCACCTTTATCCTCCTGGAATGATTCCTCCAAGCCTTAACCATCTTGGATCTGTCCCACCTAGTCATTACCCCTCTGGTCAGATACCATTCCTAGCTCCCCCACCAGGAGTGTACACGGTACCTGTTATGGTCATCCTCTCTCTTCCTAACCTGACCCTTGGGATTCCCATCTGGTACCTCAATCCTCCAGCCGCTACCCTGCCTGGTCAACCTAAACCTTATTTTTCTTTGACCCCAGTTCAACCGGTCCCTATGATTTCTCCCACTACAACAGTGCCTCATTCACCTCAACAAGAACCACCTCCTGTTGCGACTGCTTCGGGTAAGAAGGGAAAAGCTCGCAAGGGGGAATCAAAGGACAAGGATACCCCAACAAACCCTACCCCTTCTCGGCCTCCAAAGCGTACCATCCAGTGTGATTTGTGTGATTTTTTCGGCCATGCCACCCATACTTGTTTGGAGTTGCCTCACCTCAAGTCCATGGTCAATGAGATGTTTCCGGAATCTGATATCCCAGAGGTATATGTCACTATACCCAATTCAATCCTGAAACTCAAACCATTGTGCACAAATCACCCTTGTGTTTTGTGTGATTTGCATGGCCACCACACTCACCTTTGTCCTCACCTCGAAGAGTATCGTTCCTCTTTAGAAGCCTTACGCCAATTCGAGTTCGAGCACAATGAGTCAACCACCCCCTTATTTTCGCATCTTACTTCGACAACACCAAAGGACACAGATGCTTCCATTGACATTCCCCCTTATGATGTCAAGATAATGGGACCTTGGTCGGAAGTCCCCGATGATACCTCCCCTGATGTTTCACCTGACCTCCCTTCAACACCCTCCCTAGTCTCAACATCGGTTGATCCTCTATCTGCTTACTCTTCTATCACCCCTTGTGACGATGCTCATGTGAGCCTCTCCTCTCATGATGAGGAGTAAGGTAGCTTCATTGCATTAGGGGGTCTTTCTTTCATCAATCACCCCATATTCTATTATGATGATGAAATTATGGAAGTAGCCACCACTCCTAACTTTATCTATCCCCCCTTACATCAAACTCATGCATTCGAACCACATGCACTTTGTGGCCATTACATTGACACCCAATGTTTGGGTAAGGGGGTACCCATATTTGAGAGACCATGAGAAACAGTTCTCCACCACTCTCCTAGTGAATCTAGTCATGTCAACTCTAGTCCCATTATTCTTCCGCATTTAGAAGAACCTCTAGAGTCCCATATCACTTCAAGATCGCTCTAGGGATGATACCCCTCATCATTCCTTCATTTTTCATCAGCAACCCAGTCTCATAGACATTTTGGTTGACCAACCTATGGGTTTTATAGGAGAACATCAGTTCATTATCCCCAAATCCTATCTTTGGGATAGTAACACCATGTATGCCAACCCAAAAACTTAAATTCCATTTGATTCATATATGCAGTACCAAAAGATATTGGTAATCGTCTATTTCCTTTCTCAAACTACATAACCATACCGAAAACAAGTGGCACACCACATCATTAAAATGTGTTTAGATTTCCCTTTTTCTAAATACATTTTGGCATGTCCATAACATGCCTGGGGGCACCATGCCCCTCAACCATAAAATCCTGGATCTCAGCCCATAACAGCACTGAAACCCCCTTTCTCAGACAGGTCACACTTTCCAAGTCATTCCCTAGGACAGGTAGTAGTTTTCTTCCCAGTACCTACTACCCAGGTCGCAGAACAGACCCCAAGAAAGTGCGACCTGACCTGTTCATGAGCTCTGGGTACCTAAGTTGAACTTTCAACCCACTAAAATGAAAGAGTAGGATTAGGAATATTACCTACAACTGTCAGATATTAAATTCCAATGGTCGTTTTATCTGCTACAACCACCGCAAGATTTAAGACCTCCTCTCCTCATGACATTCACCACAGCTCCACCGGTAAATGAGTGCATCTAGACGGAAAACGCCTTATTAAAAGAAAACCCTCGATTTTTCTTTCGCTTACTGCGACCAAACCGTAGCTCAGTTTGACGAACCATCTATACCATTGGAAAGATCTCACCAAGCCCTCAAATGGGTATCTATTAGATTTTTGTTATTTGACACTTCACCAGGACACATTTTTTCCAAGAAGCGCCACTTCACCCTTCCTCAAAATTGAATTTCTTCACTTGCAACACTCATACTGGGGGCACCACGTTGCCTCCATACTTGTCCATGCTCGTGTCAACTTTTGTCATGAGTTTCCATCTTGTACTCATGCTTTTATGGTCCCCATTAGACCCTTTCCATATGTGCAGCACCATCGAGTCACCCTTGTTTAGAGCATCCGAGTTGAGTCATCATTCCTTTCATGGAGTCTATCTCGAGTCCCTTTGCATCTCGCCATATTCCTCCACCCTTCATTGCTTGGTCCCTCTCTCATGTCGCACATTATGGCCTTCAGTCCCACTGTCCCCTATCCCTCATGATGATGTGTCAGTCGCTGCCAGGTCATTCATGCCCTTTATGCTCTAACAAGGGAAGTTGTCTGTTCGCTACTCAGTACCCCCCATTTCATCATCATCATTGGTGTCAGTCTGTCAGTCGCTCTACTATTGTCTCTCGATCCCTTATTGACTCGCCTATGGCGGACCTCCTTCTGTCGACATCATCTCATTCATTCCAGAAGACAGGTCTAGAGGGCGGTGTACTTTGGTTCTTGCTTCCACTCTTTTTCGGTGCTCCGGATCAAGCAAAGGGACTCCTTATTTTCCTTTGACTTGATTGGTTCTCAGCTCCAGCTCCCTTCAGCATGATTGAGATCCGTATACTTGATGGTACAGTGATGCTGCAGCTAATATCGGTGATTCCCAAGCGTGTGTGAGATGTCTCAACCCTCATGAGGGGGTGGCCCTACAGGTAGCCCCCCACATACCTGGATGACTTCTTCACTTCAGCCTTCAATGCAGCTCCATAAATTTGATGATACCGACCTTAGTCACTTGCAGCACCTTCTTGATTGCATATATCAGTCATATTTTCAGAGCCCTTTCCTGTTTACAAGGGCGTCTGGGTTGTATTCATA
This sequence comes from Pinus albicaulis, assembly GCA_034641835.2. Taxonomy (NCBI): domain Eukaryota; kingdom Viridiplantae; phylum Streptophyta; class Pinopsida; order Pinales; family Pinaceae; genus Pinus; species Pinus albicaulis. The sequence continues at coordinate 754,272,632 of CM076570.1, read as the reverse complement.
TCTCATGTACTCAGATATTATTGTAAAAAGTCCTGGATGTTATCCCAGGCACAATATGTATGTGGGATTCATTGTCATGTTATTCATATAGCTCATGTTTATGCCATCATATGCTTTATTATTTCATCATGTGGTTTTCTGGATGCCTTATTGTTTGTACTATTGCCTCAGCAGGCATAGGTATGCCTCCCCCACTGCCTATAGCAGGTACTCACTCATCAAAGAGACTTGTTGCACCTGTAAGTCTCGCCTCCTCAAGGTCTAGTTCTTTCAACACTTTGGTTTGTTAGTCATCAGTAATTTTTGCTTCTCATGGATGACTAAAATACTTATCCTAGATTTCTAGAAACAAATTTCATGAACATTGTGAGTTCTAGAAATCTCACTGCCTTCATTATCCTTAGGATAAATTTTCACTAGTTTATCATCCTTTCATGTCAAGGTCAACCTGCTACTCCCAAAAGACCCATCATGGGCTCATGCTATTCATTTTTTCTTGTCTGGTCACCTTTGACCTCAAGCCCACTGTTCTTTTACTTCCCAACCCCTCCACTACTACCTAAGGTCACCAACCAATCAACTCTCTTATGTCTCCCAAATGCATCAAGCATTGATGATCTCAAAACTATCTCTATATGCTCTTTAGATAAATCAAGTACATTGTATTTTGGATCTTGAATACATCAGTTTGTCCAAAACTCTGTTTTACACCTAATAATCCCAAGTCAAGTTTTCAAGCAGATACCAAGTCCAAAGAGCCTCCCACTAGGTCATTTAGGGTTTTATAGGTTGTAGGGTTGTTTTGATGATCTAAGTCACTATTTTTCATATGCCAAAAATGTAAAATCAAAGAGGATGAAGATCAGCAAGTGGTTGTCCAAAGGAGATCAGAAAATCTTCCAAGGAAGGCCTCTTTGGCCAAGCACAAAGTCTGCAAAGTAAAACTACCCATTTTGACATTTCTGCAAGGGGTTTCAAGGTGGCTATCAGCAGAGAACTAGGTAAGGTAAGAGGCCAACTCATCACCAAAGACCCCTACAGCAAAGGAGAGGTAGCATGCCTATTTTTAGAGAAAACTAGGGTTTTCAAGGGAATTTTTCTTGGTTTCATGACCTCCATGATTAAATCGTCAACAAGGCTTATATCTTGATGCTCTTACACCTCCTCCTATCCTTAAAATACCTCCATAAACACTTCCCATCACTCCTATGCCTCAGAATCATCATTTTTCTACAAAACCTAGTCTATTGCCACAAATTGACACTTTTTAAGACTAGGTCTGTGTTTTGAACTTTTGGACCCCTTCCCCTCACTCAATTCTTTAAATTCCACTTTCCCCTACTCCCTAACATCTATCCCTATCCCCAAAAATTTCCCCAAGAATTTAGACAACCCTTAACCCCTTCATTCCCCTCCCTCTGCAAGGCAGTCCTAAATCCTCACACCAAACCCTAATTTCCTCTTCCAACTAAGCTAGGGTTTGACATGAAAAGGAGGCACAAGAGCAAATGATTCATTTGATATATTGTGTAAGCAATAATAAGTCTATACCAGCTCATAAAAATCATGCCTCCATCATTTTCCAAGAATTCATTCCAAGAGACAAGCCATGTGTCACACCTAGGGCTATTTTTGCTTCAAATTGTGTTTCGGACCAAACAGAGATGAATTTGGAAAAAGTGAGAGATTTTTTTGTCCATAATAGGGCCAAGAAGAAAAAATTCCTTCAGTTTTTACACAGGTATCATGGTTTGAGATCAATTTCAAAAATACAAATGTCACGGGAGAAATTTCTACACAGCTGGAGTAACCTTGGGAAAATCTCATTTTCTCACAGATGGAGTATCAAAATGACTTGCTTCATGAGTCAAATGACAACTAGACTTGAATATATTTCCAATGAGCTATCATGAGCTCAATTTGGAATTGAGGAAGGCATCCAAAAGTGGCCTGCAACATCACTCTGCATTTCTGCACCAGCATTCACCATTTTTTACTAGTGTTGGGACAGTCAGTGTTTGGACATCCAAATGAACACAAAATAAAAAAAATCAAGTATATTTGGAAATTATACATCCGTAGATTTCCAACGAGCCATCCCGAGCCCAATTCTAACACCAGGAAGGCTTCCAAAACCCTGCTGCAAAAAGACCTTTTTGGTGTTACACGCCTGTACACTGGTGCTACGCTCCTGTAAGAGGTCACAGTGCAAATTTTCACTGGATGCGGCGCTCTTGTGCAGTGGTGCTACGCTCTTGAGCGAGAAAGTGTAGCACTACCAGATTTTCTAGATAAAAGGCCAAAATTGCAATTTTTTTCCCAGAGTTCGGTCTTCATCACACATAAAGGATTTTTCACGGTATTTCTCGTAAAATTATGCCATCTTCATCTCGAACTCCTCCTCATACTCCTTCCTCACCCTCCACACACTATGTCTCACCTTCCTCTCATGAGTCATCCTCCCAAGCAAAAACATCTTCCATAGATAAAAGTGAACAAGAAGAAAGAAGTAAAAGTGAAGATGAAATTTATGATGACAAAAAGCAAAACAATGATGATAGGGGCAGCCCATAGGGAGATAGTAAAAACACTAAGGAAGGAGGCAGCCCACAAGAAGAAACTAAAAACAGTGATAGTGAAAAAGGCAGCAAATTTGGTAATAAAGGAGGAAGTAATATAAAGGATCAAATTAGACAGGTACTAGTGTTGACCCCTCCTCTCATTTCTCATCAACACAGTCAGGAGCATGTGCTTACTGCCTCTCCAAGGCAAGGGGCCATGCTTCCTTCATAAAAAGTGGCAAAGGCTAAAAACACTAAAATAGAAAAGAAAAAAACCACTCAGACAGTGACTAGAAATATCACTAGGGCACTAAGGAGTAGAGGAAAATTGCCAAAGCAGAGCAATGTAGAATTGCCCAAGAAAACCAAAGGAAAGAAAATCATTAAAGGCAAGCGCAAAGAAAATATTGAACAACAAGAGAGCAGCCATGAGCATGAGAAGGAATTTGACATAATAAAAATAGAAATTTATGCTAAAGATGATGAGACCAGAATTATTATATCTCTTTTGCAAAACCAGGAGGCTCAGATTAAAGACTTGGAAAATGGCCTAGAAAGGTCAAAATACATTATCCACTTTTTGCAAATTCAAAATAGACAGATGGCAATCTATGAGGCCCAAGCACTCAAATACAGAAGGGAAGCTCAAAATTCACAAGTGAGGCTAGAAGAATACATGGGTGAGTATGCGGATAATGATGAAGACAAAAAAACCAGCAAGAAAGAGGCCTAGGACCATTGGTCTTAAAAAAGCATTGGAAAAGCAAAAAGAAGAGGAATCAGCCCGTGCACAGCAATACCCTCTTACAGAGCTACTTGCTCTAGAAATTGAGAATGATAAAGAGTCTTGGCTTGAGAGGGAAAATCATCATTTGGAAACCAAATTGGAGAAAGCTAACAAGGATTTGGGCCTACAAAGGAGAATGACCAAGCACTACAAGAAATTGAATCAGTTTGCCTGAAGGAAACTCAAAGCTGCCCAAAGGAGGCGCTCGGCGGAAAAACGTGGAAAAGACCAATCCTATATTGGAATTATTGCTCAATCTTCATTACATGTTTCTAAAAACCTTTAATGTGTTTACTCACCAAAATTGGGCAATTTTGGGCACATTCTTGTTTTTTGTGAATTTTAGGCCTAAAAGCATAAAATCATGGGTGCCTTAACTATTTCTCGGAGCATCCTTAGCTGAAGAAAATTATATTTTTGGATTCCTTGACATCAAAGGAACATGCTCAAAAATTTTCAGATCAAATGAAGTTATTTTGGTCCCTCAAAAAGGCCAAAAACAACCATTTTTTACCTTTCTGCCCTAATATCAGCAGGTGCTACACTCCTGGGTTTTTCACTATTTCTACTTTTTGACTAAATTCTAGGCATCAGATTGGAAAAAATAAAGTATTTTTTGAAATTAGACATCTGTAGCTTTCCAACAAGCCATCACGGGCCCAAATCTGATGCCGGGAAGGGGTCCAAAACTCAGCTGCAAAAGACCCCAATGTTTGTTGATTTGGAGCTATGCACAGAGACAACTTTTTTGCCAAAAAGTCAACAAAAGACACTAATTAATGGAAAATTGGTTTTTTAATATTTTCTTGGAAAAAACAATCCTGATTTGATTCGGGTGTTATGTTTTGGTGTGTTTCATTTATTTTCTTATCTCTTTTGTGTCTTGGGCCTTGCATGGTCATTAAGCACATTTATGACATTTATGGCTGAATTAGGGTTTCTGGAAGCCTCTTAGGGTTTCCACCTCCTCATTTGCTCCATAAATAGAGCATGAGGCTCTTGTATATTTTGTTGGATGTTGATGACTTATGCTGAAGTAATACATAGTCCCTTGAAGCCTTTGATGAGAAACTAATGTCTTGGAGCTTATGCATGATCTGATTCACTTGTTGATGGAAAAGGATTGTTTGCAGGATCCATAGGCCTGGTTGATGGTGAAGTTTTCTCTTGTTAATTTTTTCTAAGTTTCTCATATGTTTTCCATCCATATATTCTGCAGTAGGACAAAAAATTTAGACTAAGATATGCTTGTTGATGGCACCTTAGATCTGTTTGTTTCCTTCACTGCCTAAATGTTTTCTTCTGCTTAAGATATGTTAGAGAATTCATATTTTGCTCTCTAATAAGTTTTTGGCTTGTATATTTTCTTGAATGATTTAGATCAGTTAGTATCAATTATGATTTATGTCTAGCCCTGCATATTGTTACCTCTAAAGTACTCTGTTCTTGAAATCATCTTTTGAAGCAGCTTTGCCTATAGTTTGTCAAAAAATTCTGTCTTAACCATGCTCTTTGCCTTACTTAGCTAAAATTGTCCCAAGGAACTCTCATGGTTGTCACTGTGGATGCTAGGGTTTGTCTCTTCTTCTATGGTTATAGTTACTTGTGCAACTTAAATTTTTTTCCTGCTCCCGATGATAAAACCCATGAAATATTAAATGAGTTTTTTCCTTTCTATGTTTTATCTGAATGCTTTCTTGGTTGATTATCTGCTTCCAGTCTGAAATCAAATGGATTAGGTGTTGCTTAACCCTTTGAATCTCTTGCTATGCTTATAAATCTTATAACTCTCTCAGTTTACAAGTATATAAAGGATTATACTTCTGCCCCTTTATTAGCTTGTTTTTCCCAAGTTTAATGTCCATCTCATGATCCTTCACAACCTTAAAGATCCACCAACCAAGTTAAAATTCCCTGCAAATGCTCTTGAAACCATTGATGAACTCATTCATGACCTTGTTTGACTCCATTTCCCAATGACTTAACAATCTCCCTTGTTTTCTATCTAAACCCATATGAGCATCTACCCAACCAAAAACAATCAAAATACCCTACACTTAACATCTAGCCTAAAATCAACCCTATTCAGCAAACAAGTTCACATCTTTGCACCTACTAGAGAGATCCCTCTCTGAATCCAGGAAGGCTAGGTCTTAGGATTCCAAAGCTTGGTTTGATGTTACCCTGTACCTTTGTATCTCAATCAATATATAAAATTACGGGGAGCTAACATGGTCCACCTTATACTCCTCTCTCTTTGACTTCCTCTTCAATTTCTAGTGATTGAGTTCTTACAACATACTTCAGTCATACGATTAGCTCCTAACGCTCACATGCTGGGGGGAAATCTGTTACACCATTTTTTGGTCATCTAACCCATTGGTATTAGATGGAGCTAAGTACACCATGTAAGACCAATTTTACCCCAAGTATAATTGCATTCACTATGAAAATAACTTAGTAAAACCACCTTTATTAAGTTGTTTATGGTCTAAACAGGAAACCCCATGGGGAAACATTAAATAAATCCATATTTTTTTTTATTTTTCTTAAGGAATAATTAGTTAAACAGCAGTTTAATTAATATTCCTGGTTATATTTAACCCAAAACAAGGAAATTAATTAGATAAATCATTATTTATCTTATTATTTTCTAAGAATAATTATTTAAACATTACTTAAATAATATTCTTTGTTAAATATGACTAAATCTTCCTTAAATAATTAAATAAATCATTATTTATTTGATTATTACTCAACCATATCCTTAAAATGATAAATAAATAATTTATTTATTTATTATTACCTAATCACGCCCTTAAAATGATAAATAAATCATTTATTTATTTATTATTTACAAATAAGGGGATTTTACTCAAGTCAAATTCCTTTTCCCTCCAACAAATATAACAAAATATTCCATAAAAGTTGGATCTTGATTTGGTTAATAATATTTTAATTATGCACCAATATCTAGACTAACTCAATATTTTTTTTTTAAATAGAAGGGTTTTCTCATCCATTTGTCACCTTTTATTGCCTAAAGATCACTCTGGATCTCAAATCTTAGTCTGGCTATTGATCCACCATCATAGCCATACTTTTCCATGTTTTTTATGGGTTTTCTACACCATCAAGAGAGAGGAATTCTAAATCTGAAGTGCTGAGGACTTACAAGAACCCATCCCATTGAGGAGAACCGGGAACACCCTCTTGTGTTTTCCTCCCAGGTGCCATTAATACAAAATTCATTTGATATATTCTTGTCTTTTCTATTGGATGCATGGAGTAAATCTTGTCTTTTATACTGTTTAATGTCTTCTAATGCATAGATCTATATTTTTTCAGCATTTATCTTGATCACCTAACAACAGATCTGAAGATATTAGCAATCATTTCTGTTGTTAGGGTTGTTTGTTATGCGCAGCTAAAGTGGTCTTTTTCGTATGCTTGGAATTAAGACTCATACTAACAGAGGGCCATAATGATTCCCACATCATCGACCCGAGGCAGAGGAACATGATGAAAGTGGATCAGGACCAACAGGAAATCAGAGGAAGGTTGAAAACTATAGAGGCAAACTTCTCTTGGACATATCAACAGCACAACACTGGATTTGGCAGTATTTGACATCAAAGGATCTGAGGTCATGAAAACGTGGCAAAGAGAAGATGAGAGGTCAAAATTGATTACCCAAACCCATGGAGGAAAAAATGATGAAATGAGATGTCCCCAACTCGACACAAATGCAGACAAGTGCCATGTTCAAGAGCGACATACTGCCAACATAGCTAAAACTTGGTTCCATTTTCCCCCACCATTTCTGGCGAGTACCCTAATTATTTTTTTTTTAAAAGCTTGAAGGGGATAGCATATTCTTGCACTGTAAGTTTTTCCTTCAAAAAAATCCAACCTAGCACATTTTACGAGCCCTAATAAGGAGGAACTCAAATAATGTCATGGTGACGAAGTCCGATGTCATCAGGGTTTAACGAGTCTAACAAAGGAAGAACTCGGCATCTTTTCATGTTTAGAGAGTTTGAAAAGAAGGCAGAAAAGAAAAATCTAGTAGTCCCTTTTCGTAGGTAGTCTCACAGGTTCGAAAAGGTAGAAAACTGTGTCTGAGAGAACCTCTTAGTCGCGATAGACTAAGGTATTCCTTTTTTGTAAATAATCCATCCCAGCCTGAAAAAGGGTTAAATGTATACTGGGTAGATACCATTTTGCAACCATATAACGAGTTCAAAATGACAAGAATCTCGGCAATATTTTCAATTTTAGAGAGTCAAAAAAGAGCTGAAAGATGACTCCAGTAGTGAATTTTTTCGTGTTTTTACCGAGTCCGAAAAAGTATAAAATATAACTCATTACTTCATCATTGTCGCATGAAAAACCTATTGCTGCAAAAGAGACATGTGTAAAACCCATTTCTCAAAAATAATATAATAAAATAATCGAAAAACATGTCTTAAAACCAAATTTAGGGTTGTGAAAAAGTTATAAAATGCCAAAAATGGTAAAAATAATTACTTTTTACTTTTTACCTCTTGTGGAGCAATAGTTACCCATTTCACTATGCAATCTTGCGGTGATGATAGCGGCCGCTCCAACATACTAATCGCAAATATGTCAGCTCCAAGTAAGAGCCGAGATCCCTCTCATCATTTTAAGTCATTTCTTACTATCTTCAATTTTCAATTTCGAATTTTGGGGGAGGAAATGCAAAAATTAGGGCACGATGGATGGCGCGGGTTTCGGGTACAGAGTCGCGCCAACCGCTCGATTTTTTACACTAGGGCGCGCTAATGGCGCAAACCATTTTTAGGTAAAATTTTGATCAAATACCCCACTTATTCACAAATTTAAGGTTCAAAATTGACTAATACCACTCATATGAATGTGTTTGTAGGTAGAACGAAGAAAAATGGTCATTGAATGGAAAGAACGGGAACATAGCGAAGAAGATGAGCTGGCCATGGAAAATGAGAGAGTCATGGAAGCTCTCAGAAACTCTAGTCTGAAAAAATTCTTCCTAACGCCATGTCTCCGAGCCCAACCAAATTTATTACAGTATTTGGTTAGCATATGGGACGAAAATCAATAGAAGTTCATCCTTCGGGATCAAGAAATTGAGATTGAAGTCTCTGACATGTATTTTATCACAGGATTATCGCGGAGAGGAGTAACACCAATCCTAACTGACACCTGGCCTTGCATGGAAAACATGACCATGGTGATAGACAGGGTATGTCCAGGAGCACAGAAGGGATCAGGTAGTGGGAAAGTTGATATTCGAACTGTCCCATATTCGACACTACGAGTGGTGCTACGTACCATCACACGAGCTGCAAGGTCACAAGCACCGCACGAAGAAACAAAGACATTGTTGCTTCTTGTTGTAGACTGCTTGGCACTGACCATCTACAACTGGGCAGAGGCCATGGCAATAAACATGAAGTGCCAGCTAAAAAAATGCAAGAAATCAAAATTGAAACAATTTGTTTATGGATCTATCCTAGTATCATTCTTCTTGGAATGACTACCTATTTTTTAGCGACAGGAGGTCATAGTCCCGACACCACAAGCGAGAGAACCATGGATGGCTCAATGGGCAGCTCTGATGCCAAGGGTAGGGGGCAGTCAACAGATGTCCTCGAGACCGGAGTTCTTTGATTGGCTCCACTGACAAATAATTGTCGTGGAAGGCTGGCCCTACTCTGGTAAATATTTCACTGATGATCCAGACCTCCCACTCCCGAAGGGAGAAGATTGGGATGAATATTTGGGTGAGACTCATTTTTTTAAGTTTTATGAGTATTATAATTTTGTATTTATGCATGTTCTGACATTAAATCCAAGTAATTGCAGACGTTGGCCCAGAGAGACCTATCGGCATGTCACCAATAGTGAGGCAAATCCCTCGCGATTTCGACCCTCAAGGTGAGGGCAGCGAGGAAGATGAGATAGTGCACAACCTGGAGGGAATCACACGAGGAGTCTCAGATTATGCACGTTTTGACGATGTTCCTCGTGCCTATCAGAGACCTACCGTAGGGGTGCCCAGTCGAATTCACCACTTGTTGAGGCGACTAGTACGGGCAGTGACATGTTATCATGAGCACCATGTTGATTAGACACCTAGGTTTTATTTTATCTACATATTTGAGAGACATGATGTCTTTGGATGTAATAGAAACACACATATATTTTTTGAAGTTATGATGCACACGGCTGCAAATATGCGATATATATATATATATATATATACATCTATTTCCCTACATGGATCTTTTACAAATTACGTAAATGTCTATCTAATACAATTTTAGCCATTGTATCAGTTAATGTGTTCATTTTTCGAGGAATATGTTGATAGCTAATAAAATCAAAATGTCTTTCCAACAAATGAATACATAAATACAATCTCAGAATGTGCGGATTTCTAGTTGAATAATGATTATTGAGTTGCAGAATGACAAGCTGTGAATCTATATTTACAAGCAATGCACGTATGCCGAGGTCAATCACCTCGGTTAATAGCTCAATGACAGTGCTATATTCAGTGACATTGTTTGTAGTTTGTCCTAGACAAATACCTTGCAGATCTATCAACTCACCAGCAAGATCATAAATTACCCAGGCTGCCGAAGACAAATTCCTGGTACTGTGGGAAGCACCATCCGCGAAACCAACATAAGGGGTAATAGACATCTGCACAATAAGCAAGACCCAATAATCAAGAAAACGCTCACAAAGCACACCAAACCAAAAACATGTACAAAAATGAAAACAACACCTATGTACACCTATTACGCATGAATGACTCACACATAATATTTTTTGAGATGCAACCCATTTCTGGGTTGTTAAAGAGGATGACCTTCGTAGTCAATTAGCTCATAGGCCCCATTTTTCACCACACATTTAATGATGTAGGGCCCATTCTACATAGGTTGAAATTTTCTTTCCCCAAGCTTATCATGAGCTTGGTCATACAGGAGGATGAGATCTCCTTCAATGAAAGAACGAGGGGAAACTGATTGACCAAAATAAGCTTTGACCCGATTTTTATGTGCTTCAATAACTAGAGCAGTAAAATAGCGAGTTTCATCCAGCCTTTCTAAATAAAGGAGACGCTCTTCTTCTGGCAAAGTATTTGGAAGTAATTCAACAGACAACTTGAGCGAATGCATTTCACATTCAATTGGGAGAGTAGCTTCCAGGCCATAAACCAACTGGAAAGGAGTGAACCCGGTTGCATTCTTAACTGAGATTTGTAGAAATTATATGCACTAAGCATGCATATGTCCTAGATTCACCTGATCTCACAATATTTAACTTCTTGCAAGATACTGAATCATTCCACTGTTAATATTTTGCGGAAAATTAATTGCACACACATGTAAAGCATAAATAAAAATAATCGCACATAACACAGTTGTTTTTAACTGGGAAAGCCTGAATCTGAAAACCCCAAATATATATTATGTATCATGGAATCATATGACAATCCTCATACAAAGCTTACCAAGCTCTCAGTACAATACAATCATCATACACTAATCAGGAACAATCTTGCAAATCCATGCACCAATCTCTGCCCCCTGCTAGCCTGCCTCCACTGCGTAATCCCTGCTAAAGAATAGCTCTGAATGAATTCAAATTACCCTTGCCTTGACTGTGCAATCCTCATTGGAAACTCCAATGTGTGCGTGATGCAATCAATGCATCACTATAGTCACAACAGATAGTCTATCTTGCCCTTTCACCTATCTCTCCATTGGGTCTCCACTGAAACTGCCATGCACTGTAGTTAAATGTTGTATTCTTCAGTTGATGAATGAGTTATTATTTGTGAATTAATTAACTAATTAATTCACTCCACTCTCACAATTGTATCATTCAGTTAGACTAGATACAGCTAGCTCCACTGAGTCTAACTGAGTTAAACTAAATACAACTCCATAACTACTTCTTCCAACTGTGTCATAACTCTGCCACTTGAGTTCTAACTAAGTCCTCCATGCATTAGCTCCAGTAAGCCCTTTGGAATTGCATAATTCCCTCAGTATACTGATGTGTCACATCTGTGCACTGAAACAAAGTGCTCCAAGAGAATAAGTTTTTGTTTAGAGTCTGATTATTATTAAGAGCTAATAATAATCGACATGCATCTATTTTTAGATCAGCGATCTATAAATAGACTTCGCCCAATATTCTAAAAATAGAATTTCATCTATTTTTACAACTTGATCAACCATCCACAAATAGCATCCTGCAACTTCTGAAATATGATCATCATGTCTAAAAATAGACATAGTCTAAAAATAGACTTGCACCAAAAATAGCCTACAGGCCCACTTAGTGAAGGCGACTCTTTTCACTAAGCTCATCATCTTGTTGAATCTCAACACTCCCTCTCAACAAGATAGGGATTATCCTTCTCCCCGATCCTACCTCTATGGTATTTGAATTTTCTCCTGGTGAGCGCCTTCGTTAGAATATCTACATCCTGTTCCTCCGTAGGAATTTACTGAAGCAACATGATCTTCTGCTGCACACAATATCTGATATGATGATACCGGATATCAATATGTTTAGGTCTATCGTGAAACACAGGATTAACCGAGAGTTTAATCCAACTCTGATTATCACAATGTATCACTCTAGGATGTAAATGTGAACTGAACAAACCAACCAAAATATTCCTCATCCAGATAGCCTCACAAGTAGCTTGACTTGCTACCATGTATTCTGCTTCCGCTGAAATAAGTGCCATGAAATTTTGTTTCCTGTTGTACCAAGAAACTGTCGTAGATCCGATACTGAAAATTCCTCCTGATGTGCTCTTTCTATTGGTTAGGCTTCTTGCCCAATATGCATCTGTGAAGCCATGCAACTTTACCTCATCCTTTTGTCTGTACCATAAACCATACTCAGATGTTCCCCTGAGATATCTCAGGACATGCTTTCCTGCCTTCCAAAAGAGCTTGGTAGGCTTAGCCATCACTTGTGAAATCAGGTTCACCACATAGCATATGTCCGGTCCTTTATTGACTAAATACATGAGCGAACCCACCAACTGTCGATAAACAATGGCATCCACTACCTCTGCCAATGTAGCATCCTCTTTCATCCAATTTCTTGGAAGAGGAGTGTCGATAGGCTTGCAGCCTTGCATGTGAAACTTCTCCAGTATCTCTCGAGCATACTTGCCTTGAGACACAAACAGTTCACGTTCCCGCTACCATATTTCCAATCCAAGGAAATAATGAAGGAGGCCCAAATCCTTCATCTCAAACTCCTTTGCAAGATCTACCTTGCATGAGTGTATCAACTGCTCATCACATGTTAGTATTAAATCATCAACATAAAGTACAATGATTAAAAGCTTACCCTCCACCACAAGCTGGTACATGTTTGCATCCGCCTCACTCTTGGTGAAGCCAAGTCTAGTGAAATAGTTGTCGATCTGAGTGTATCAAGCACGGGGTGCTTGTTTCAGCCCATAAAGCACTCTTTTGAGCCTGCACACATGTGACTCGCTGCTAAATATCTCAAATCCTTTAGGCTACTCAATGTACACCTCTTCCTCAATGATTCCATTAAGGAACGCAGTCTTCACATCCATCTGATGAATGTGAAAACCCATCTATGTTGAGAGAGAAAGGATGGTTCGTATGGAATAATACCGTGCGACAGGTGCAAAGGTTTCTTCATATTCAATCCCCTCAATCTGTGAGAAGCCCCAGGCAATAAATCTTGCCTTATACTTCTCGACACTCCCATCAGCAACTTGCTTTACCTTGTAGATCCATCTTGATCCTACAACTGATTTTCCCACCGGCCTTGGAATAATCTCCCAAGCATTGTTTCTGACAATGGAGTCAAAGTCCTCCATCATGGTAGCTACCCATGTGGGCTCCTGCATTTCTTCTTCAAAATAACATGGCTCTGTCACAATACACTTGCTCATAAGAGCCATGTATCCATTAAATTGGTCAGGTGACTGTCTCTATCTGCACTGTGATGTAGGGACTCCTACATTCTATGCCGCATCAAGCTTCAATCTCTCAGCTTCTGTGGTATGCTTGCTACCTTGTCTGATGTTTGGTTCTACATGAGTGGACTCCTCCACTCCATAAATATCCTCCTGTGGCTGATCCACATCCAGAGGCTCATCTTTGGGAACAAGAAGTTCCTCCTCCGCATGCAAGTGTAGCTCTCTCTCAAGCGACAAATTCATGGCTTTCACCTCATTGAATTTTATATCCCGTCGCACAACAGTCATCCGACTATTTGGAAAATACACATGATAATTATGAGTTGTTTATATGTACCCCACAAATATTCCAACTTCTGCAGTCGGCTCCAGCTTCTTCATGGCGTCCTTTGTCACATGAATGTAAACAGGTGAGCCAAAAATCTTCAAATGAGAAATATCAGGCTTCTTACCAGTAAAAGCTTCTTCAGGTGTACTCATGCCAAGTACTCTATGAGGACAACGTTTTTGCACATAAACCGCAGTGTTGCATGCTTCCACCCACAAGTGCATCGGTAGGCCCTGGTCATGCAGCATCGCTCGTGCAGCACCCACGATCGTTCTGTTCTTCCTCTCCGCAACCCCATTCTGTTGTGGGTTATGAGGCGCTATGAGTTCTCTTTGAATTTTTTAAGTCCCTATATTAATAGTGTAGCCCCTTATTATGTTAGTGTAGCCCCCCTTATTGTTATTATTGTACCCCTGTAACCCCCATATTGTTATTATTATGCCCTTACATTATTATTGTTAGGTCGGCTAGGATTACATTGTGGCCAACTAGGATTACATTATGGCCCCATGGACTCCTATATATAGAAAGGAGGTTTTGTAAATTGTATCATCCAAGAATTGTTCATTTATGTAATGTATTGGAGGTTTCCCCCTCGAAGTGGCTCATTTCTAAGGCGCTGATATCTCTTTTCTTCTATTTTTGGAGCTGGTTACACAACATTTGGTATCAGAGCTTTGGATTCTAGGGTTTCGCTGCTCCAAACAGGTCATCGTGGCATTTGTGCTATAAAAATTTTTCTACGAAGGTTAAAAATCTGAAATTTATGTGGTGCGAAGCTGAAATCCTGAGGAAATTCTTCAAAAAATTTCAGAGCTTGGTTCGCAATATTTGCGGAGATATCATCTGCGGAAGTTAGGTATTTTTTCAGGCTCCTAAAAAGGTCATCGTGGAATTTTCGCTATAAATTTTTTTGTACGAAGGTTCAGAGTCTAAAATTCATATGGTGTGAAGCTGAAATCTTGAGGAAATTCCTAAAAAAAATTCAGAGCTTGGTTCGGAATATTTTTGTAGATATGATCTGTGGAAGGTAGTGCTTTTTCAGGCTCCTGAATTTCATTTCAAAGAGGTGATCGTGGGAAAAATTCAATAACTCTCTCTCTGGGAATCGGATTGGAGTGCCATAAAAAGTGGTCACAAGTGCACAGACTTTAGTTTCTTGGATATCAATTTCAGAGACAAAGGACGAAACAGTGACACGTGGTAAGTCGTACAAGTTCGCTCTACTGGACCAGTCCATAATTAGGTCATTGTGGGAGATTGGACACAACTTTGCCTTGGGGAATCCAAATCAGGTCAGACCTGTGGCATTCGAAAGATAATTCAGAGGGCTAAGTTGGTACTAAAATTCAGATATTGAAGTGCTGAAATCACAGAGATAATCAAATTTCAATATCGAGCTCATCAAAAGCAAGTAAAAGGTGTTTATTTATTTTTTCGAATTGCATAAATCTTGTTTGAAAAATCAGTTTGAAGTGATTCCAAGGGCCTATTGAGCATATATTTCATTTTTGGGTTCTGAGATGCCTCCTAAAAAGAATTCAATACCCATTAAGCCCTCAGAAAGCTATACTATGACGCATGAGGAGGAAGAATTGCAATATGAGATATCAAAATTACGGTACCAAGTGCAGCAAATTTCGATCTTACGAAGAGCAACCGAAGATGAAATAGATGGTTTAAAAGCAGAAATGGAGGCTAAGTTGGATGGTTTGAAGGATCAAATAATAGCTAATATGGATGATAAATTAGTGGAAGATCACAGTGAGCATCAACAACAATTTCTCCAACTCTCAAAGGATAACCCAACTTTGGTGCAGAATCTAATGAAACAACAGGAAGATCAACATCATATCGAAAGAAGTTATGAAGAAGTCATAGAAACAAGAACTCAACAAGTACGATCAATTTTAGAGTATCTCAGCAAGTGGAAGAACTTTCCTATAGAATATTTCACATGGGAGGATGAGAATTTTATACAGAAGCATCAAGAAATAATCAAGCGTTGAGGACAACACTTGTTTGAAGGAGAGGGGCATGTTAAGTCCCTATATTAATATTGTAGCCCCTTATTATGTTAGTGTAGCCCCCCTTATTGTTATTATTGTACCCCTGTAACCCCCATATTGTTATTATTGTGCCCTTACATTATTATTGTTAGGTCGGCTAGGATTACATCGTGGCCCCACTAGGATTATATTGTGGCCCCATGGACTCCTATATATAGAAGGAGGTTTTGTTCATTTGTATCATCCAATAATTGTTCATTTATGTAATGTATTGGAGGTTTCCCCCTCGAAGTGGCTCATTTCTAAGGCGCTGATATCTCTTTTCTTCTATTTTTGGAGCTGGTTACACAACAGAATTCCTTCTTTGCTACAAAAGTCTTTGAATTCACCCGAGATGTATTCACCACCATTATCGCTTCGTAGAGCTTTCACTTACTTCCTCAACTCCTTCTCCACGAATGCCTTGAACTCACAGGACTTTGAGAACGTTTCAGTCTTCTTCTGCATGAAGAAGATCCATCATCTATGAGAATAGTCATCAACAAATATAACATAATACCTGTGTTTTTCTATTAAAGAAACTGAAAAAGGTCCACACACGTCTGTGTGAATTCTCTCCAAGATCACCGAAGCATGGTTCTCCTTCTCATGAAAGGTGGTCTTCACAAACTTACCCATAGTACATCCCTTGCATTGATCTAACTACGGAAGAGTACCCTTGGGAAGTCCAGTAGAAATCTACTGCAAAATCTTCAAAGCGCCATGGTGAAGATGGCCCAATCTCTTGTGCCATAATTTGCCCTCATCCCGACTCACCAATTCTTCTGCTTTTCCCACCATTGCAGCACAGCCATCTACCTCCAGCTTGTAGAGATTCTTAATTCGAACCCCTATATTCTTGGTTTGACCCGTTGTTTTATGTCGAAGGAAGGCTTTTCGCTCACTGAAAACAACATCATAACCTCTGTCTTCCAGCATTGCGATCGAGACCAAGTTCTTCTTCAGACCTGGAACATGTATAACATTCTTCAACAAGAATGGATTACCAGACTCCCTCTCAAAGGTAATGGTCCCAATGCCAATCACACTGTACTGACCATCGTTTCCCATCTCTATATGCATCTGTAGGTCCTTCTCCTCCAAGTCACTAAACAACTCTTTGCCTCCCGTTATATGGAAAGACGCACCACTATCAAGATACCACACCGATCCCATACAGATTGAAACCAAGAATGCGATCAAATATAATCAAGTTAAAATTGTGAGGCTAAGGCCTCTCCAGCTACAAATCCAGCAACCTTCTTCTTCTTCTTCTTCTATGGACAGTTAGTGGCGAAATGTCCAGGTTCGTGACAGTGAAAACACTTCACTTTGGACAAATCCTGCTTCTTTCCTTTAGCATCAGATTTTGAAGGATGTTTCTTCCCCTTTCCTTTCCTTTCTTTGGCATCCAAAGTTAAATTCTCTTCATCTTCATTATTCAATGAAGATCCATCCCTGGTACTCCGACTTATCTCCTCTTGCACAAGATCCAACCAAACTCGCTCCCATCCCGGCAGTTTCTCCCGTCCATTGACAGAGTCTTCATAGCTATGCCAACTCTTAGAAAGCCCAAGGAGAGCCAATATCACCAAGTCTTCATCATCAACAGTAACCCCCACACTTCCCAGTTCATCCTTGCAATGGACAAACTTCATGAGGTATTTTGGAATACTGTCGCCCTTCTCCATTTTTATTTTTCTGAGCTTGTTTTTAAGTGCCAACTTCCTCTAGTCACTTCTTCTTTGGAAAAAATCTGTCCAAACCTTCCACATTAAGAATGGAGTGGATTTCCCATGAATTCTAGACACGATATGGTCCTTCACACCTTCCAACAGAATTATTCTCGTATTTTCTGTCTTCCTTTAACATGCATCAAGTAATGCAGCATCACTAGATCTCAGCTTAGGAAAATCACTATCGATGAACTCCTTCAGTCTATTATCCTCCAGCACTACCTCCATCCTGTCCTTCTAGGCTATGTAATTCGAGCTCCCATCAAGGGCATACTCCAATCACAACCCATTGAAAGCCATTTCAATGTATACTCAACTTCTGCACCAAGAATCTTCTGTAGCAAATTCGAATTGTCCACCAGCACAAAATCACTTTACAATTGCAATATTCAATTAAAAATTCTCTGATACCATGTAGAAATTATATGAACTAAACATGCATATGTCCTAGATTCACCTGATCTCACAATATTTAACTTCTTGCAAAATTCTAAATCAGTAGACAGTTTTTTTTAACCGGGAAAGCCTAAAGTTGAAAACCCCAACTATATATTATGTATCATGGAATCATATGATAATCCTCATACAAAGCTTATCAAGCTCTCAGTACAATACAATCATCATACACTAATCAGGAACAATCTTGCAAATCCATGCATCGATCTCTGCCCCCTGCTAGCCTGCCTCCACTGCGCAATCCCTACTGAAGAATAACTCTAAATTAATTTGAATTACCCTTGCCTTGACTGTGAAATCCTCATTGGAAACTCCAATGTGTCTGTGATGCAATCAATTCATCACTATAGTCACACCAGATAGTCTATCTTTCCATTTCACCTATCTCTCCACTGAGTCTCCACTGAAACTGCCATGCGCTGTAGTTAATGGCTGTATTTTTCAGTTGATTAATGAGTTATTATTTGTGAATTAATTAACTAATTAATTCACTCCACTCTCACTAGTGTATCATTTAGTTAGACTAGATACAACTAGCTCAACTAATTCTAACTGAGTTAAACTGAATACAACTCCATAACTACTTCTTCCAACTGTGTCATAACTATGCCACTTGAGTTCTAACTAAGTCCTCCATGCATTAGCTCTAGTTAACCCTTGGGAATTGCATAATTCCCTCAGTCCACTGATGTGCAACATCTGTGCACTGAAACAAAGTTCTCTGAGAGAATAAGTTTTTGTTTAGAGTCTGATTATTATTAGGAGTTAATAATAATCACATGCATCTATTTTTAGATCAGCGATCTATAAATAGACTTCGCCCAATATTCTAAAAATAGAATTTCATTTATTTTTCCAAATTTATCAACCATCCACAAATAGCATCCTGCAACTTCTGAAATATGATCATCATGTCTAAAAATATACATAGTCTAAAAATAGACTTGTGCCAAAAATAGCTTGTGGGCCCACTTAGTGAAGGTGACTCTTTTCACTAAGCTCATCATCTTGTTGAATCTAAACAAGATTCAGTATGTCAAAAGAGCCAAAAATAACATGAGATGCCAATTTGATTTGTGGATCCCAATCGTACGTTGAAGCATCGTGACAAGAACTTTGTTCATAGCTTCAACCTGGCCATTGGCTTGAGGGTAGTACGGCATTGACCTGTCGTGACGCAGACCCAACTTAGAAGTCAAATCCACCACCATTAAATGCCGAAAATGGGAACCATGATCGGTAACGATGGCTTGAGGGACACCAAACCTAGCAATAATGTGATTGAATATGAACTGAGCAGTTGTCTTACCGTCAGCAGCAAGTGTAGGCATCGCTTCGGCCCATTTGGTGAAGTATTCCACAGCTACGATAATATAATCATGCCCCCGGTAGAGTGAGGGTTACACGTCATAAAATTGATGCCCCACTTTGCAAAGGGACCAATGGTAATGATGGGATGAAGGGGAACGGGTGGTACACGCAAATTGCATTGATAAATCTGGTAATCATGGCATTTAGGAACTACGACAATATAGTCTTTGAAAATAGAAGGCCAAAAATAACCAGCACGAAGAATATTTTGTGCAGTAGCATAACCATACATGTGACCGCCACAGGCACCACTGTGAAAATCATTCAGATCTTTCTCATCTTCCTCGAGAGTCAAACATTTCCAGAGTATGGAATCGACTCCAATATGATAGAGAGTATCTCCAACTATACGATAAGGTTGCGACTGATGGCGGATGCGTCGGCGAGCATCCTTAGTCAACTCAGATCTAAAAGATGAAGTCTGGAGATAGACGTTGATATCACCATACGAAGGACCAAGGGTGCTAATTAAGAAAAGTGAATCGTCTGGAATGGATTCCTCAAAACGAGAAGGAGCGGAGTCGGAAGGGAGAGAACAGAGTAAATCAACAAAGACAAATTATTTCTTAGACTTGGCAGCAGTAAATTCCAAATAAAACTCTTGGAGGATAACAATCCACTCTGATTATTTTCCCCCCAGTAATTGTCGAGACAATATGTAGGTCATGGGGTTGCATTCAGAAATCATTGTCACTGTACGCAAAAAAATATAATGACGAAAACATTGAATGGCTTGAACAGCAACCAATGCTAACTTATCGGCGTGGGAATAACGCATTTCGAGGTCAAGAAGTTTACGAGACAAGTAATAAATAGCATGCCCATGACTATCATCATCGTCTTGTACCAAAACCATGGCAATCATGCTGAAAGCGGCAGCTAAATAAAGGGAAAAATCATGATGATAATTTGGAGGGAGGAGGAGAGAAGCATTGACCAAAAATGTTTTTAACGCATCGAAAGATTTCTGAGTGATCTCATCCCAATAAAAAGGAACGCCTTGCTTTAACAATCGTGTGATTCCTTTAGCTACTTTGGCATAGTTAGGTATAAAATGGCATAGAAAATTAGCTTTCCCTTGTAAACTCTGCAACTGATGCAACGAGGAAGGAGAGGGGAGATTTATAATAGCCTCAACCTCAAGAGGATGCAAGCGAATCCCATCTCTGGAAATGATAAACCCTAAGAGTCTACCAAAATCAACGCAGTAGACACACTTGTGCGGATTAAGATGAATGTTATAGTGTCTACAACGAAGAAAATTCTGACGAAGATGGTCAGGATGGTCCCTACGCTTAGCTGAACAAGCCAGAAGGTCATCCAGATAAGGTTGAACAATGTGGTAAATATCATGAAAGGCATAAGACATCGAGTGCTGAAATGTGGCCCTGGCATTCTTCAAACCAAAAGGAAGCTTCTTATATGCAAAGGTGCCCCAAGCACAGATGAAGGCAGTCTTGTGTTGATTAGTCAAGAGAATGTTTATCTGATTATAACCCAAAAAACCATCCATAAGGGAAAAAATCTCGCTCCCGGCATAGTCGTCAATGATTTGATCGATGAAGGGAGTAGGATAATTATCCTTAGGACAAGCTCGATTGATATCACGATAATCAAAACAGACACGAATAGTGCCCTTTTTTTGTCTACATGAACAATATTAGAGACCCATTCGGTCAATGGAATCGGATAAATGAAACCAGCTTTGAGAATCTTTTCCACTTCGGCCTTAATGGCAGCAGCTTTCCTAGGATGCATCGGATGAAGATGCTAACGAATAGGTTTTGAACCGGGGTAAGAAGGAATTTCATGTACCACGATGCTAGGATTAATGCTAGGCATTTCTTCCTAAGACCATGCAAAGACATCACGGAATTCATGGAAAAGGCTAGTATATACTTGTACTTCATCAGAAGAACAATTAACCCCAATATGGATGTTCTCGACGATTCCCGATTTAATGGAAATTTCGATAGGCATCGTCTGAGTAATGTTACTCAAGTTACCTTCTGAAAAAACTTCATGCACCTGAACAGGTGTTTGAAATAGAGGAGAAGGAACCTGAGAGGAAAAACGCTCAAGACAGGTAAACATGGCCTTGAGACTTGGTAGAAACGAGGAACAATGACGACCATTGTCCCATGGTAGATCATCGAGAGATAGGGTTTCCACAATAGCCTCATCGAAAGGAAACACTTCTTTCAAAGGATCCGGTGAATCAAAATCACCAAGCCAGGGGGATTAAGAATATACATCAAGAGTCATGCTCGAAGGAGCAAAATCTGAGGACGGAGTGTCTGATGCAATAATGATTTCACAATAATAAATTTCAATCAGACTCAATGGCATCGAATCTCTGAATGAATTGATATGTTTAGGAGAAGAGATAACCCAGGGGTCATCAGTGCGAGAAATCATGTTGACCTTAACAGTATTTGGTGGTGGGAGTGGAAAACACCCATGAGGGAAAGATCCTTGAAAAGGCCTGGCCCTATGCTCTCGTAGGGAGTAGGAATCTTATCCACATACAAAACGTTGTTCTCAGAAGAAGAAGTGAAAAAAGACAATTGATCGACAGTAATAATCTTTCCTTCGTCTGGGAATTTCAAAACCCAAAAGAGAGTGGATGAAACACATAGCATTGCGTGAATCCAATTACGACTGAGGAGAATATGATAATTGAGTTTAGCATCAATGAACACCTCGACATTGACTATCTTCCCTTCTAATGTGATTGGTAAACTAGTGAGAACACCAAGAGGTTTAGACTCTCTTCCATCAAATGCTTCAAGGGCATTGGGTGACGAGGTGAGAGATGGAGAACCAATGGCTTTCCAACAAGTAGATGACATAACACAGGTAGATGCACCCTCGTACACAACTACCCGGTGAATATTCAAACCATTTATACCAACTTGAATGATGAACACAATTTGGTGCGGGAGTCGCGGGATGAAATTCTCTAAATCGAAAGCAATAAGGCTAGTGTCGATAGGATCGACCCCACCTATCACAGATAGCAAAGCCTTCTGTTGTGATGGACAACTCTAAAGTACTTCTAACAGAGACATCGCGGATGGTGCCTAAGCCAAATCCTCAACAATACTTTAATGGTGAGCGGCACAGGCGTTAGGATTGTACGAAGACTTACGGAGTACGCCTTTGGAAGGCGGTCAAACAAGGGATTCGGCCATTTAATCTCAAGAGAGCCAGAAACAGGGAGAGGAGGAGGACCATCAATGATCTCTTCGTCTGCTACCTGATGCAATCTAGAATAATCTTTCGATCGAGTAGCAATAGAAACGGGTGCAGAACCGTTCGTCATGAACACTTGTGAACCAGATGGGGCTAAGGACTAGGGGTGCTCTACCATCTGGGTCTGTTGAGGGAAAGGTTCTTTAAGAATAGTTGGAGCTCCTTGGGTGCCTTTGAGCAATCGACTCACTTCAGACCATCGAGGACAATCCTTGGTGAAGTGCTCGTCATCACAAATCAAACAAGGATACTTCGGTTTGTGTTGAGAACTATCAGCAGAACAAGGTTTTGAAGAATCTTGTTTTGGGGTATCGGCTTTGACCTTACCTTTACCCTTCTTTTTACCTTTGGAAGTGTTATCTATAGGATTGGCCTGAACAACATTCACTTCTGTGGTTTTTCCAGAATTCGAAGTTGACTGAGAAGCTACATTATTGGAAGAAGTAGACTTCTACTTCCCAGAGTTAGATGAAGGAGACTTCTGAGAAGTCTATGATACGGAACGAATAATACCATCAACAGATGGAGTTGTTGGCGGTTTAGAAGTTCTAGGTCTAAGAGCATCAGGAAAGATATCATATAATGTGCCAGATGGAGAGTACACGAGATCAAGGTACTGGGCGTAAGAAATGGCTTGTTCCTCGATTACACATGCCCCCATAGCTATGCCTTTGGCAATCTGATTGACAAAGGAGGTAGTGAACCAATGAGTCAGAAGCTGATCAGGTATCTCAAATTTGATCATGCGACGATGACATCGCCACTCATGAATATGATCTGAGATATGCCATAGCTCAATCCTATTTCAATGAATTGAGGAGATGCGTCCTGGTCTCATAGCGGATCAGTAACTGAAAATGTGTAAGGAATGCCATGGCCAAATAATTTAAATCTTGGAAAACTCCATGAGACAGCTCAATGTACCACTTTGTAGTGGCACCAATAAGAGTTCATTGGAAAAGATGGAGATGAATAGAATCGTCAACCCAAGAGTTAGAACAACACCACAATTGGTAAGTCATAACATGCGTTTGGGGGTCTTCACCAGGTTTACTCTCAAATTTAGGACAATCACCAGGAATCTTGGTCGCAACTGGAGGCCAATATGGATTATGAAGAATAGAATCATTTGTCAACTTCGACACATCGGGTAGTTCCAATGTAGCAAGAAATGGTAATTGAGTATTAAAATTCATCGGAGGTCTTTGATAAGGACCTGTGTGTACATTCCAACCAGTCCGAGCGGGATTTTTTCCCCATACATTCTGTCCCGAAGGATTCAGATCATAGGGATTAGAAACATGATAATTCGGTTGATACTGGGGTTGAGGACCAAGATATTGAGTCGAAGTAGACCACTGAGATCCTTGCTGAGTAGCATAAGGATTTTTCTACGGAATGTAGTATGACTTTGAATTTGCTGATACACAGGGTGATTTTGAGGGTAAGTAATCTGAGGTGCACTATATATCAGTTTATTTTGAGGGTAAGAAATCTGGGGTGCGTTATATACTAGTTGATATGAGGCTTGAGGGTAATAAACGCCTTGTGGTTGCGCATGTTGACCTTGCAGAGAAGGTTGAGCAGGTTGCTGAGTAGGGTAAACAGGTAACATCGGTTGCGAAAATGAAGGAATCTGCTGGTGGACAGGTTGCAACGGCTACTAAGTTGGTTGAACCAGCTGTTGAAATGGCTGTTGAGGGCCACTAGGTTGACCTTGTGGGAAAGGTTGGCCTGATGGTTGCGACGGCCTAGGTTGTCCATGATGACCAGGTTGACCCAGTGAAAGACCATAAGATTGTCCCGGTTGCACAAAATTTGGGCCATAATGAACGTGTGGTTGTGATTGAGGTGCAACAATTTGTCCCTGTGGTGGATAGAATTTCCCCCCAGGACCAAAATATGATCCGGGTTGATTCAGAGGTTGACCTGAGAGACCAGAGGGTTGTTCATGTTGGACCAAAGGCTGTCCTTGTAAAGGTTGGCCTTGTGGACTGTATGGTTGTCCCTATGAACCAGAAGCAGGGCCCTGCTGAGCTAAAGGTTGTCCCGATGAGGGTTGTCCTTGGAAGCTAGAGGATTGCGGAGGAAGAGTAGGTCCCAGATGAGTAACAGTCTGATAAGGATCATAAACAGCCTGATAAGGATAAATAGGAGACAAATAAACCAGATTACCATACGCATCATAATGGTGTGGATATATATATACGGGATTACCAACAGAATCATAGTGGTGTAATCGAGGATTATTAGGAGCCTGAGACTGCTGAGAACCCTGAGAACTCTACTGCTGAACAACCAACAAATATTCTTCAAAATTAAGACCACCAAGAATCACAGGAGGAGTGGAAACAGAACTAGAAGCCACACAAACCGTTGGTTGAACTGGAATAGATGTGACAATAACTGACGAACCAGGAGTCGAAGGTGATAGCCCCAATGAAGGTAGGACCGAACTCGGAGGAAGATTTACTGTACTGGATTGTGCAATGGAGGCAATTCCAGATATGATCTGACTCAAGGATCTATATCCAAGCAGAAGTGAGACCGACGGTGGTGAAGATTGGGTGGAGGCATGAGAGAGATCTTCAGGAAAGAGTTGATATTCTCTTGTGGAAACAGGCATTCCTTCACTACCAACAGAACTGGAGGAATCCATATCTGAGTCTACCGTAAGATCTTCGAAAATACTACAGGGACTAGGAGGTACCGCAGCAGTAAAAAAAGGCGATCCAGATGTAAGAGGAGGAAATTCTCCTTCTTCCCCAAAACCAGAACAAGTACTTGAAGGAGGCCAATTGAACTCAACCGGCTCATCAAGCGGAGATCGAGTAGCAAGGGGTTGGATATATGGTAGAATTAGCTATGAAAACTCAGCAGAGCTAATGGACTTAGGGGTTTCAAAAGAAACATCTAGAAAAGAACCACCACTAGGAGGTAGTGAAGACGATGAAACTAGAGGTTCTACCACTTTGACTATATGTCAGAACAGGAAGGAAAAGAGAGAACCAATCAAAGGTTCCAAGATCAAGAACCAAGGAAATCAATCAGACCAAGTAACAAAATTTTAATAGGTGTGTAATTGTAGGTGACTAATTTTATAACACTTAAACCAAAATCCGTTGTTTCATGTTTTAAGAGTCGAGAAACAGACAAAAGATGACTCTAGTCACTTTCAATTTGAAACGAGCGTGAAAGGAAAAGTGCTCGATGATATTTTACTTATTTAAAGAATCATGAAAAGATTGAAACGACTGCTCAGTAATTCTAAGCAAGAGGGTATACCAGGTCTCCGTGAATTTCCATATACACCTTGGTGATCAAATGAAAGAGAAATGACCAAGGACTTGACATACGTGCAGGTAGTCTCCCCGAATGTTGTGTTCGGTGTATCACGGTTACAAGGCGGCAGACTCGGCTTCCTATGGATAACGGATTGCAACCTAGAGGGTTCTCCCTTTATATACGTGATGGTACGGGGAGCACAAGTCCATACTAGTGTTGTCTGAAGCCAAAAGGCGAGCGACAGCTACTAGGTTTTAAGATGCTGGAACACGTCTCTAGCCTAGACCACTAGAAATGTTTCGTTAGGTTTCAATGTTGCCTTAGGTTCATTGAGTAAATTTTAAATTTGATCTTGGATTGTGTTTCAATTTCCAAGCCCTATCGAATTTGGAGCTCAACTTCCTAAATGCAAGCCATATGCAAATGAACATCATTTCAATTTGATGAATGCTAGTTATAATAAGGATACAAATATTTCAAACAAGAAAGAAATGAAAAATATGCAAAGAAACTTCTAATTCCCTTAATGCAATCAGTTAAAAACAAAATTCCTTCCTAGATTGACAAATGCTAGTTATGTAAAGGAACGATTCACTTTCGATGCAACAAAAGAATGCAAAGATTTTTTTTTTTTCAATGAAATAAAACACTAGTTTGAGTTTTGCGAATGTAGGGTTTTGAAATTGAATGACTCAACCAAAGCGAAACAGACATAAAAAAATGCAAGCTAATGGAGCAAACTTTCAATTGAAAAAGAGAGTTTCCCAAAGTGACCCAAACAAGCAAAGTAAGCGATGCTCAAAGTATTGAAGAAGAAGGACTAATCGAAAAAAAAAAAGACCGTTCAATCAGCAAAACAAAAGGATCAAGAAAAACTCAGTCTAATGACCCAAAATGAGGCTGATAACAATCAAAGAGACTTGTTTCACAAACAGAAGGCTTGGTGTGCAAGAACACTTAGAGACCCTAAGGTATTAAATGACACCGACAAGAAAATGGACAAACGACTGAAGGAAACAAGTCTACAGTAGTCAACAATGTCTCAAAGGCTTAATCACACTCAAAAATAACCCAGAACCAAGAACAAATGACCAAAACACTCATTAAGGAGGTCAAACCAAAACCTACAGGGTTTGGTGCGACTGTAAGGCTGTAATCCACACCATACAGAGGTTGGCGCGAGTGCTAAAAGAGAAACTTGTGCCAATCAACGCGAATGTCTAGACAAAAACCGCGCCAAGCTGTATACCTATGGGAAAAAGAGGAAAAACCATAACCTAATGAGAAGATGTCAACCTTGACACTCTGGAGCTGAACATAGGATGGAAACTCAGCAAACAAACCAGCAAAAGATAGATAACTAAACCAATAATTGAACCTGACCCAACAGGATGAAACGAAAAACTCGCATTGATCCCCAGTGGAGTCACCAATTTTTTATGAAGGTAAATCCTCTCTACGGACAGAGACGATCCCTCTAGCCCTAGGGTGGTTCTAGTAACAAAAGGACACGCTAAAGTGTTGCTTCATATTTAATGAATGAACAAAATACATGGTAGATTGAACTACCTTGAATACAACGCTGTCGTCATTGCTAAAAGAGTAGTGGCCTCTCGCTCCTGCCTTGGAAAATAACAACCCGTTCACTACTACACTCAGATACTTGCACATAAGACAAATAACAAGAACAACATATGACAAAATAGTTTCACTCATAACTATTAGCCAATCAAAGAGGGCTAAACATATCGCATCAAATAAACATCATAACATAATAGTGGAACCAAGTAGTAGTCATGTATATAAATGAATAGAAGGAAGAGTACAACCGATGCTTTGACGTCAAAGTCTCCTCCAGCGGGGTTTAGGCGAAGCGCATCTCAAATGTTGGTCAGGTAATTCAGACTCAAGCTCTCTTAGAAGGCATTGACTCAAGCTTCCTCAACATAATTCTTTCTTATTCTATCTTCTCTAGCAGCTCAGCTATAGTATGTATAATTCTCCCAGTTCAACTAACTTCTACTAAAAGAGATAGTTTCTTTTATAGAGGAAAGGGAGGAGGTTGGGATCCCTACAAAGGTGGGAGGGAGTCCTATCCTTTAGAAGAGTTCCAAGGGAGGTGGAAACTACTAAATAAAGGAAGGATTATGTGGTTGTTTCAGTTCAACTACTCCCAATGACTCATCCTCGAGGTGGTTGGAATGGAACCTCTGCCTCTATTTTTTTTTTAAATTCCATAAACAGCTTGGAGCGGGTGTCTAACTGGCACAGAGCGCCAACTGGAATTGGCTCAGTGTTAAATTTCTCTGTCGGCACGAGGGTGTAACTGGCTACTCACGCCAAGGTAAAAATAGGAATTTTTACAGCTCTGCTCAGGGAATTTTTGACAAGAAGAATTTTTCTTTCATCAAAAGAGATGCAAGGATGGTATTTGCAAAGCATGACACTACTTATTGGTCACTAAAATGACCCTCCAATGTGAAAGTTGGGCTTTGCAAGGATAGTGAAAAAATGTTGTGTAACAGGGTCTTGAACAATCGTTCCTCCTTCAGATTGACAAGCCTTCATCTCTCTGAACTAGCATAAATTTATGTACATGAGTGTGTGATCATTCTCATATCAATAATAACTAGTGTGGAGAGTATGCTCTCTTGAGAATTCCTTCAGCAACTAATATGTATGTCTACCCTTGAGACTGAAACATGAGCTCAATATATAGGGAAATCGAGGTGGTTTCAGTTCCATGAAGAGGGGGATGGATTCCTCTCATGAAGAAATTTGAGCTCCATATACCAAGGGATAAGCTCTATGAGTGGAGGGATAAAGCTCGAACTGATCGCGTGTCTAGAAGCTTCTAGTTGGGAGAATATTCATCCAGCTGGGTTTCTAGAGCTTACTTTTTCCTTTATTTGACTGTTTATAGGGGTCTGCAGGTTTTATAAGTAGAATGTGCAGGATGTGTCGCAGGCTATAGAACAAATATCTGTAGATCTGTAAGAAAGAGCTAGGAAAACTACGGAGTTAGACTTTTAAGGGTTTTAATGAGCTTTTCTCCAATTCCAAGACTTGTTTTAGGCTTTTGACCTCTAAGGGAGCATAATATAGGTAGTGATGAACCTATATAGATATTCAAATGTCATGGTGACAAAATAACGTGTAACAAGTTTGTAGAGAACATCTGAAATTTTTGATGCAAAATTTTCAAAAAACAAATATCATATTTGGATTCCTTGTGAAAAAATACCCAAATTTAAAATAAAATAAAAACAGTTGAATTGGAGCTCAGATGAGGGAGATATCGTCAATTTAAAATCGGCTCTTTTGTTAGAAAATTTTGCGATGGCAGGAAAATTACAATATGCGCGAGTCAGAAAAGGAAAGGTGTTACTTAAACACATAGCCATGGGACAAGCCAAGAAGATTGGGATTCATGTGAATAATATCTATAGACTTGATGTAGATGTTATTTCTACAGAGCTTCCAACCATTGGGAAGTGTGAGAAAGCCATGCAATTGACCCTTGAGAGGGAGCTGGATTTGCATGCAGGTGAGAATGAACCTCAAGATGTGGAGCAGCCACATGTGGAGGATCATGGAGTGGGAGAAACCACTCAAGCAGAGAAATTTCAAGACAGATGGGCAGAAGGAGTGCATGTAGCTATACCTCCAGGTGTGAGGTGGGGCGGCATGCAAGATTAATCCCAAGAAGAAATCTGGGCAGAATCCTAGAGATTGTGGGTATCATGGATCAAACTTGGCTACGAGGAACCCATAGAAAAGCAGTATCAGGATCAATTAGATTGATGCAGTTAGATGTCAGAAGGACATGAAATCAAAGTGACAGTGTCGGATACTAGAGCACAGATTAGAGTTGGCAGCAAGTGCAGAGTTCATGGATGCAGATGTCAGCAACGCAGAGGATTCAGTAGACATGTGGAGTAGCTAGCAACAGTTAGAAGACTTTGGTGACAGATGCATTATATTGATTCATTTGTTTGGAGGCTATTCAATTTCAGAAGTATTGCATGCAAAGGTTTCATGTGAGAGAAACACTAGAGAAGTGTTGCATGCAAGGGTTGCATGTCGCATGCATGGAGTTGCATGTCGCATGCATGAGGTTGCATGTTGCATGCATGAGTTGCATGTCACATGCAAGTACATTGTTTTCTTGTTGAGAGGGAGTATTGAATTTTGCAACAAGAAACAGTCAAATTGGCATCCAGAAACAACATTCAGCACCCATGCCTAGTGCATTAAGCACCTACACTAGGGTGAGGCCCACAGGGTTATTTTTAGGTGCATGTCTATTTTTATTATCCCTTAATTTAGATGGAAATTAAGCTGTAATATATTCTCAATGTGGAATTGAATGAGTTAACTGGAAGTGATAAATTTAGTTAGCTAGTGGATTTCAAGTTAGAGGTTGGTTGGTGGGACATGCAGAGAAATTCTAGTTGTAATAGAGTTCGAAGTGCAATGGTGCATGAGTTAATGCAAGTTGTAAATCAGTTTAACTCAATTAAGTGAGTTAAATTCAATTGTGCTAGTTGTAACTGCAGATACACTAGTGAGAGATCAAGTGAATTAAATATTAATTAATTCACATGTAGTGATCTCACATGCAACTGATTTTTTACTATTATTAGTTGCATGCATGTCAGATCTGGTGGAGACCCAATTGAGTTCTAGGTAAAAGGGAAGTTAACTATCAGTTGTGATATTAGCTGACTACCAGGTGTAGTTAAAACACCATAGAATGCCCATGATACTTAGCGCGGTTGAGAAAGGCTGAAATTATTTGTGATTAAGGATTGTATTCATCAGGAACTGCATGAGCAAGGCAGGTTGTCTGGACGTAGTAAATTGGTTGTGTATTGGCCCAATTTTTGTATGACAATGTGAGACAATTAGCTGAAAACAGGAGGATTCTTGTGAGAAGAATTGTATGTAATTGTTTCATGACTCCTTGTGTACTATACAATATATTATAGAGGGGTTTTGAGCAGCAATTTTCCCCATAAATATCTGGTGTTGTGGTTTTTATCTATTCTTATTTGCTTCATGTGATTGGCGATCCTGTTCTAAATTCCACAATTGATTTGTAGAACTAATTCTGTATCTAGCTTTAGTACATTGTTAGATTGGATTGAATCCATGATATACATGCTTTTTGTATAATTTCTACAATTATAAGATTTAATTTAAGTATTGCAATTATCATAAATCTTTGAAATATTACATATCCATTAATTTTTAAAACCTCATAACTTTAAACTTTAAAAATATCTACTTGTCCTATGATTGGTCATGAAAGGTTTTCTTTAAAAAAGTAATGACTATTTAGAAACTTTAGCATCTTTTGACTGCAATTGTCATCCATAACTCTTAAGGAATAAATTTACCTCCCCATCCACTAACTGTACATTTTTAGAGTGTAATTCAAAAATATGAAAAATTTAGAAGATAATGGGGCCTCTTTACAAGCCTACTTACCATGATCATGGGAAACTAATGATGTTGACATTATCATAACTAGCCACCAAACCAGGATAATGCTTCTAGTTTATAACTATAAGATAGGAGGTCTCATCACAAGCCGACTTGTTCAACCTCATTATAACTTGTGAATGGCATTGTCATCATCTGGTCGCCAAACCAGGACAGTGGCTTCTAAGTTACCCTAAAAGAAAAATTAATTCCTCTAATAATATTACTATAATTAGATGGGATAATGGTTAATATTTGGTTAAATGGTAACCCTACAGAGGCTATGGACGCCTACTGGCATCAGTGGCTCTAGAAGTGACAAATTATTCTATTTTAATATGTTAAGTTTCAATAGTCTTATACTTTATATTTACAATTGATTAATGACTGAAACAGACAAAAAATATTTTTATCTATAACAAGTTTCGAGCATTTTACATGGTAATGAGTTATTTGGTATTCATAGTTATCCTTATCAATCTAAATTTCAAAATATTTTTATGTTTCTAATTTTTCTTTGAGAAGTTTAAATTTCATCTAGTATTACCGAGATAACTAATTCGCCTACCGTGTCACCAATTTTTGTAGTACTCAACAACCCCCACTAAATTTAATAGTAGGAATAATAAATAATGGGGATGCTTTTTATTTTTTAAGATAAAATCCCTTTATTTGAATAAAATAAGACGATTCTAGTTTTTGGTGATCAAAAAATGACTATAAAACGAGAAAAAAATCCCTATCATAACTATATATTAGAGTTTAGATTTTTTTAAATAATCAAGGAAAAAGCACATTCATAGGGTTTTTACTCTTATCGGGATCATAACTTTTATGTACACCATCCCTCCCAAAAAAAACGTTGATATCAATCCTCTGATTAGGAGTTCCAAATAAGTTTTAAAACCCTTAAAGTAATAAATCATTTTCACAAAACAAATAATAATTAAATACTGGACCCCACAGAAATACTACATTTCATTTCATAGTTCTCATATCGAGGGTTTCCATATAAGAATCCTCCAAAATCCCCAATCTCTGATATTATCACTCCTATGATATCCTCATCCCTTCGATACTCTGATATTCCTATTCCGTGATCTTCGATATTTTCCATCGTTCATTCTCCCATCTCTGATAAGCCCTTCCTCCCGATATCAGCACAACCATATCGCAACCATTGATCATATGTCACTCTTATGAAACCTCTGATATGAAACCTCATATATGAAATATTTGATAACGTTTCCTTCCTATCCACATAACCATTACATAATAAAAAGCTTATTAGGAAAAAGGATTTCGCAGGTTTAAAGTTACAACCTAAAGATTTCTCCGATATCAAACCTCTAATATGTTGACCTGTACAAAATCCCATATGAACCCATGTCTCATTACTTGATGGCCACGGATAATGAATTTATGTTTTTTAAGTCATAAAGGATTTTATTTGTTGTAACTTAATGTTGATAGATTTTTCTCATAAAAACACGATTTCATATCAAATTAGTCATTTTCCTTAGTGAATTCTTCAATTAAGAAGGTGTTTCCCATTCTTGTGTTTTCTCGCAAGCTAACCCCGCTAAATAAAATACAACAAAAATTTCTAAAACTACTAAGGCAAAGAACAATCATACAATACAACAACAGTGGCCTCCTCCTCCTCCAGAAACCACTGAAATTCTCCCGTTGTTTACAAACACCACATGCACTCCAGGCGCTGGAACTTATTCATGGGAAACTATGTATAAGCTCTTTGAGGATGAAAAAACCAATGTAGTAGAGAGAAAAGCCACAGTTGATGATTCTACCTCAACCTTTGAGTCAACTTGGAGCGATGTCAACAATTATTTTCTACACATAATTGTGGTCCGGCTAAAGATATTTCCATACATAGACATGATTAAATGGGTCATTGAAAATTTGAATATTTCAGAGAGAAATTTTCTAACTTCTAAGCAGAAAGTAATTGGGTCATTTACTAGTGAATATTTAAGGAAAATGTATCACTTTTCATCGCCCCAAAATAAGTACAGCACAGAATTTTCTCAGAGACCATGAGGTAGTGGAGAAGGGATCCCAACAAACACAAGCATTATGATAAGGGTATGTTTAATATAGCCTCTCTTGTTGGGCCATAGTGTTATATAGTTTCCATGATGTGTAGGATATATGGATACCCTAATACTCAGAAGTTCACAGACCAGTGGGTACCTTTGATAGATGTTGCCTCAAATGGATACATAATGGATTGGGGAACTATATTATCTAATAATATAGATTCCCAAATCCTTGATTATAAAAACAAACGCAGTTTTTTTTCAGAATATTGTGCCCCCATTCTACATGAGTTCTTATATAATGGATGATGTTTGTTTTACCTCTTATTTTAGATCTATTGGATGGAACTGGACCATCAAAAACCATATGCCCATTCATGTCTACCATGATATATTGTGGGAATCTAAATTTCAGCCACATTTGTATAAAATATGCCATGAAGTTATGTTTCCAATCTATCAAGATGTCTTTGACGAGAAAGCCCCTAGACTTTCCAATGAAGCCACTAATTACTTGTTATCTATAGGGAGATGGTCTGGGGAGGAATCCTTTACTTATATCTATTTTTTCAGCAGTCTATCCAACCCTCATGTGTTGCAACTCTATGTCCCTAATAAGTTGTTAGCTCGAGAAATAGCTTATCAAAATGTTGTAAATGGCCTCTCTAAAGTATTGAATCATGCTAAAAATACTATGTGTCCTTCCTTTCCTATTTCCTATGGAGTTTATGTCGTGGAAAATTTCAAGCATGTTATTCTTGAAATTGATCAAATTCAATGTTTAAAATTCCCAACTATCCCTAGCAGACAATTTGATCCTAATGATACCGCTGAGAATGTCATAGCACAGGAAAAGATAAGACAGTCTATGTTGGGAAAAATATTGAGAGGGGGGGTGTGAATCAGTATTTACAATAATCACAATATTTTAATTTTCTTTTTATGATTTCTATACACGACTTTGATTATCCCAAATAGCGTATGTACATGACTATCCTAAAAGAAACTTGCGTATATCCAAATACCTTAATGTTTAGATAAATATTCAGAAACATTACTTAGCCTAGTTCATCATTTATGCATCATATAATTAAGAAGTAAACATGTGCAGTAATAACATATTAAATCATCACACAAGGGCATCACACATGAACACCAAGATTTAAGGTGGAAACCCAAGTCGGGAGAAAACCACTGTTGTTGTCATCTTTGTCTTCAATATTTGTTATATAGAAAACTTCTTACAATGTTGTACTGATGCAGAATCATACCATTACGTAGGTACCCACCTGCAGAAGGTTGTGTTATCACCTAGATTTACCTCGGGCTAAAGGAAGGCAAGCCAGGGTAACCACAAACCACGCTTAACCTTGTAGCTAGCCCTACAAGGCAGGGAGAGGGCTCTCTCCGTAATAAATCTCAGTCAAGGATGACTGCGGAAAAAGATTTTAGGCTAGGTATAGTAGCTCGAAAGGTTTTGATAGATTTTCTGGTGTTTGTTGGATCAGATGGAGCAGGGCAGTTTAAGTCTGGGAAATTAAATCAGAAATGCAGAGTATTCTATGGGGCAAGGTAGGCATGGACTTTAACACCTTTGGGTTTATGATTGTGAAGTGTTTTAAGACTGGTGAGGAGCTGAGGAGGGAATATGAGATGAATCCTTCTCAAACAGTAGAAAACATAAAATATTGAATGATTTCCCAAGGCAGAGCACTGTAACAATGGATTCTACCTATCTAACTTGAAAACATTCAACAGAAATAAATGGAATGAATGATGGCATACATAACATTTAACAAATTATTACAAAAGAAGAAACTGTGCTAAAATTCCATACCACAGGGATCACATAAAAAATAGCTACAAATCTTATTAATTTCCTGCCAAACTGGTTACAAATATGTACAATTAAGCTCAGAGCGCCCCCTTTGATTCCAACCTTTTCCAACTGATTGAAAAATTACATTAAATAGACTAGCCTTGGGGGCGAATCCGTAGAAAGAGGATTTGTTTCACTTGCCCCCAAACCAAAACCTGAAGATAGAAAAACCCAACAATATGCCTTTGAAAGAGAGGAAACTGTATATTTGACCATCTGGAAGTATTATTTGTTAACCTTACTCCGTAAAATAGAAAGAAACAAATCTGGAACCGACCTGCCCCAATCATTTATCGTTTGTTGCCATTTCATGGCTAACGCCGCAATGATCTCTGTCTTCAAAATTTGCTCACGGACTTAACAGAATGTCTGCCCCTCTAACCTTTTTTGCTAAAGAAAACCCTTTTAAACCAATAAAACAAAGGTGCCTCTTTAAACGGAGAAAATCCCCTTTTCCTTTGAAAAGAGCGAAAAGAAGTGGTGGGACTGGGAATCGCAATCGCAATAGCAAGCGGAAGAGGAGAGGGTATACCTTGGGTAGAGGAAATCACGGTATTCGATGAGTGACAGAGCGATGAGCAAGAGTCCGATGCGATGAGGGAGTGATGGAGCGATGAATGAGGAGCGATGGAGGATAGGCTGATGCGATGAGCAATGGAGCGATGTGATGGGAGGTGGAGCGATGTTGCGATGGTGTGATGCGCAATTATCGCATCAGAGGAAGTTGGGAGAGCAGGAGTTAAGCGCTGGAAGGACATGCGATCGCACGATGCTATGTTGCGATGAAGCGATGGTGCAATGGTGGAATGATCACATCGGGGAAAGTGAGATGGCAGGGTTCAGCACTGCGGGGAGCGATCGTGCGATGTGATGTTGTGATGAGATCGCATCGGCGGAAGGGAGATGGCGGGTTCGGCACAACAGGAATCACGATATGTGATGTGCGATTATCGCATCGGGGAAGTCGAAAATGCGGAGTTAAGCGTTGCAGGAATGCGATGTTGCGATGGTGCGATGCGATGGCATCAGCGATGAGTCATCGCATCAAGATTATAGGAGACAGAAATTTAAAAGAAAAAATGGACTTGCAGTAAAGGGAAAAAAAACATAAAAAGGTAAAAATTGTAAAGTTAAAGGGCCAACAGAGTAATGGAAAAAAAAGGGGCAGAGTTGTGCTTTTTGAGCCATTATTAATTTGGGCATATTTTCCGATCCAGAAACTGATTTTGGGAGTGTGATATACCATTGGAAATATTTTTCTGATTTGCTTCTGATGGACACATTTACAACATGTTTCGCACTGAAGATCATGTGAAAAACATCTAACAAAACCAGACATTGTAAAACCCCATGTTGATCCCTGGTGATAGGCTGTGAAGACTGGAACTAACATCGGCCTTATGAAGATAGTAGCTTTGAAGTTCAACTTATTACATATGGAGACATAAAATTACATAAGAAATGATAATGGAAACGAAGTACCCTGTTTTCACCTCAAAACATGGTTTTAAGGTGAAAATTACATTAAGCTTGAAAGGACAACTCTTTGAATTTTCCAGATACTATGCTTTGAGTTTATTTGGAATCCCCATGTCCTTGCTAATATGTATTGACACTTTCATCATTAATTTGACTATGGTGGAACCCTAAAACCTAATGAGACCAAACCCTATGACCTAATGAACTACAGAGTAGAAATGAATCATGACTGAAGACCATAGAGAGGAGAACTAGCAAGTATTTTCATGAGGTAAAACTAATGAAGTGACCCCAACCATCAGTGGATCCATGACCTAATGGAGTGATAAAAAGTTATAGTATGAGACTCCTACTATGCAAATGCAAAAGAGTAGATTTTGATCACTGATGGCAGTATGACAAGACTAACACTAACATTGGCTCCAATGGGGATGGTAGCTCCTTGGAGGTGCCAAGAACACTGTAGACCTAGTAGCCTTATCCATTGGGCAATATGTTCAAAATACTTCAAAGACTGAAAACTTACACAATGCAGACTAACTCGTGACTCAAACCATGACTGTAAACTAAGTCAAAACAGGCAAACCTTACACATATCATTCAAGTTTTATAGCCTTCGCTTCGGGCCCCAAGCTTCAATGACTGTATACTTGAAATCCTACCAAAAAATGAATATGGCATGTACAATGACTGTGACATAATTTCAGACAATCATCTTAAAAGTAGTAGTGCTTCAAGAGCCTACCATTCACTGGCCCTCCTAGGCAATCTTGACCATCCATCTCTGTGAGCAAAAAAGCATTATTTCCTCTGTATGCTGAAATATTATATGGTATTTTCCATAAGTTATCGAACTTACCGTGCTTTCCTTTATCCTCATTTCATGCATCCCATCTCAGCACCACATCTTCTAACTGAAATTTTTCTGCTTTGGTTTTGCAGTCATAGATTTTCTTTATTTTTCTTGCAACCGGAAAGTATTTTGAGAAACTTCTTCCCTTGTTTGTTGAAGTTGGATCATTTGATTGATCCTTCACTGAATATCATCCTCTTCTCTGCCATATTCTTGTAGTAATCTCATGACCGAAACTATAAGTGATGTAGGAAATACGGAATCAATGCCATAAACCAATTTGAATGGTGACATACCTATGGATTTCTTGCTACTAACTCTGTCAGCCTATAATTCGTTAACCAATTTTTGATGCCAATTCCTCTTATTTGCTTACAACATTTTCTTGATTATATTCACCAAAGTCTTATTTGATGACTCTGCCAATCCGTTGCCCTGTGGGTAGTATGTTGTCGAATGGCCCAGTATAATATTGTACTTATGGAAGAACTCCACCATCTTCTTGGATTTAAATGCCGTTGCATTATCTGTTATGATCTTGTGAGGGCAACCAAAACAAGACAAGATATTTTATTCTAAAAATTGAATAATTACCATATCTGTGGCCTACCTTGCTAGAATGGCCTCAATCCATTTGGTGAAATAATTGGTATTCATCAAGATCCATCGATGTTGTGCTGATGATGTGAGATGGATTTCCCCTATGAAATTAAGTCCTCACTGCTAGAAAGGTGCATTTACTTGAACTGGTTTCAAAGGAAGAAAAAGCAGTTTCCTTTTTCCTTGAAAAAATTGACACTCATGGCAGCTCATCACTGTTTTATACAAATATAAAAATAGAGTCGGCCAATAATATCCTGCTCTCAATACTTTGTTAGTTGTTTTTTTCCAAAACAAATGACCACCACAGTCACCTTTATGAAATTCATGCATCACCTTCTGAGCCTCATCTTCAACCAAAATATTAAGTAGAATACCTCCCGGATCTTTCCAATAAAGAGCACTGTTTAAAATACAGAATTTAGCAGACTTGAGTTTTAGTG
This sequence comes from Pinus albicaulis, assembly GCA_034641835.2. Classification (NCBI taxonomy): domain Eukaryota; kingdom Viridiplantae; phylum Streptophyta; class Pinopsida; order Pinales; family Pinaceae; genus Pinus; species Pinus albicaulis. The sequence goes on along the minus strand of CM076570.1, from coordinate 754,234,001 downwards.
ATCTACCTTTGCTTCTAGACATCCCTGGAGGTGGCGAAAGATGCTGAAGAACATAAACTATGTCTGAATACCATGGTGATTGGAGAAAAATTTCTGAAACTGGAATAAGCGAACCATCATCCTCATCCTTCGACATTACTGCTATGAGATTTATGTCCAGGGCACGCAGGTTTGATTGTTCCATTAGTTTTTCCAAGCCTTATCCCTTGATTAACTTTGTGGGTTTAATCTCCAAATCATATTCCAACATTGTTGCTATCCACTTACCTCTTCTTCCCTCTGAATCAGTTTGCACCAGAACATATTTTACTGTTGCATTAGTAACATATTCTATGGTATGTGAATGCAGAATGTACACTCTGAAATCCTTTAATGCTTTTATAAGAGCCAATTCTTGTTTTTCAATGATATTATACCTCAAGGAAGCATCTCGAATAGTCCTACTGAAAAAGGCAATGGGTTGTTCAATCTGATCTCTTTTTTGCATCAATACCGTAGCCATGGTGTGCTCCGATGAAAATGAAAATATAATGAAATATTGAGTGTAATCGGGACTAATCAAGACTGGGGATTTGGAAAAAGAAAACTTTACCAGATTAAATGACTTCATAGCATCCTCGCTCCATTTGACAGTGTTGTCCTTTTTCAACATATTAGTCATTTCTCGTAAATGTTCCGCCAAATTGGGTATAAATATACGTAAGAGGTTCATCTTACCATTGAATGCTTGAATCTCCTTTTTGTTACATGGGAAATATATGTGTTGAATTGCCTCCACTCTTGAAGGATCAATGCGGCTATCGTCTTTAGAAATGATATGACCCAGAAACTTGCCCTCATCCATAGCAAAAAGACTTTTCTTCGGGTTGAGAGAAATCCCAAAATTTAGGCGTCGCTGAAATACAATCCTCAAGTGGTGCAGGTGTTCATCATCAGAACCAGAAAATACTATCAAATCATCTAAATAAACAACCAGAAAAACATCCTTCTCGTTAGTGAAAGCGATGTCCATTGCTCGCTAAAAAGTGGCTCCAGTATTCTTCAATCCAAATGGCATTTTGGCATACTGAAAAGTTCCCCAAGGTGTCGTAAAAGTAGTTTTGTCTTGGTCTTTTTCATGCACCAAGATCTGATTATAGCCTGAGTAACCATCAAGTAGTGACATGCGCGATGCTCCAACTACTCTTTGCAGAATATGATCAATCTTCGGAAGTGGATAGTTATCCTTTAAGGATACTTTATTGAGATTCCGGAAATCTATGCACAACCTTATTTCTCCTGTCTTTTTGTGTACCGGGACTAAATTATAAATCCAATCAAAAAATCTAATTGGAACAATGATACCAGCTTTAAACAATCCGTTTACCTCTTTTTCAATGGATGGAAGCAGCTTTGGGTTGATCCTTCTTAGCTTTTTTCCAAATGGCTTCTGATCCGGCTTGATAGGAATAGTATGTTGAATTATATTTTTGTCATATACCTTCAAATCTGAATAATTCCACGCAAACACATCAGAAAATTTAGAAAGTAATTTAACATACTGGGCTTTTACCTCGGGAGACATTGCTTTTGATAACTTCACAAACTTAGGCTTGTCAGCTGTTCCAAGATTGGCATCCTCAACTCCTTTATCAGTAGGCACCAAGCTCGGCTTTCTTGCAACATCATCTTGATCAAAAATCTCCTCTAAAGATATAATACCTCTAGGAATAATGTTATCTTTCAGCTGTAAAACGTCCATCTGATTTGCTTCAATCTCTTTTTCATCGGTATCAAAATCACCATTTATGGAAGCATTCTTGAATTTTCCTTCACTCTGTAAAAAAACATTGATTTCGTTGTCATCCCAAAAAAATTGCCAATACCTTAAATTATCCTAAACATCAGGCTGATGTTTGACATGAATTTCAAATTTGTTGCTGGAGTTCATTGGAATCTTCAAATTTCTTGCAGTGGTGGCAATTGAATCTACAATAAGATTCTGCATTCGGGGTACTGTTGTCAAAGTATATTCAGAAAACAATCTCAGGATGTCTAGGACCACATTTATGTAGGCTCTCAATCGTGGATGCTTTTCTTGATACTCTCCTTTTACCTGTTTGATCACCAAATCTGAATCTCCATAGACAGAAATCCTTTTTGCATTTAACTTCTTCAAAATTTTCAGACTTGGAATCAAAGCTTCATACTCTGCTTCATTGTTAGAGCAGTCAAAATCAAACTTATAAGCACATACTCTAACATTACTAGGAACTCTGTCAGGCTGGAAAACAGGGCTCTGAATCCATATTCCTATACCAGCACCGTCCTTACCAATAGCTCCGTCAAAATCCATGCTCCAAAGGCCTTCCTCCTCTTCCAGATGCTGAAATTTTGTTTCTTTCTCTACCTTACCTTGACTAATCTCTTCATTTTTCTGATTTTCACTGACCTTTTGCTGCTGGCAGGTGGAAAGCTCAGAAAGGCTTGCTACTTTTTCTTTTTCCTGTTTAAGGACTTCCCTAAAATTCTCTGAAATTCTGGTACCTCATCTACTTCTACCAACTGAACATCTTCATCATTCAAACCACTATCTGAATATAATACAAATGACTCTAAATTTGTATGCACAACATTAATTGGATGATTAATTGGCTTCTCTTTACTAGTGATCATATATTTCATTTTCTTTTCCTTGTATAGCTTTCTCAATTGACCGAACACGGGGATGGTAGCATAAGATAAATCAATTTGTATAGTACCCTTAAGTTTTTCACCCCACGATCTAGACAAAAGCATACCAAACCGTGGTGGAATGTCAGCAACAACCACATCCATCAAAACATTCTTGGCTGGGATTTGATCTAAAGATAATACCAAGTCTTTGATAAGGCCAATACAACGGACCCTATCGGAGTCAAAGGAATACAAATCATGTTATTTGCGGGTAATATCAAGACCCAAATTCTCCATAATGGCTTTAGGAATCAAATTGTGAGAAGCTCCGGAATCCAACATAGCATTGTGTAAAATGTACCCATGCAATCTAAGACTCAGGTAAAAGGGAGGGACTTCACTATCTTCAGACTGACCTTCTATTGCAGGACCAAAAATGAGTTCTGGATGATCATCTTTGACATTTACCATATCTGACATAGAGTCTATTTGCAAAATTCTAGATACCTAATGTTTATAAGTGATGTTCTTCACCAACTCAGCTAAGGGAATGGACACCTTCAACTTAGCAATTTCATTTTCTAAATTAAAAGATGAAACTTTTTCTACCTCTTTGACGGGAATATCTTTCTTCTCCACTTGCTCCTTCGCTACATTTGGCTAATTATTCTTCTCATCTGCAATTTTATTTGTCGAGGATACTTTGCTAGAAGTAGGATCAGCAAGTTCTTTCCCTTTCCTCTGAATATTTGAAGAGTCATTCTTTGATTCCAGCTCTTTCCTTTTCTGAATGGGATTGATTGGCACATCTCTGCTCCTCAAAGAATATTGCTTCTTTTGTGCTGACAAAGCGTTCATATATCCTCATTGATAATCATTGAACTCTTCTTCTAGAACTACGCCATTGGACAATATGAAATCTTCATCTCTTCGAGTGTCTGGAACCACTGCATATTCTTCATCTTCGGTCAGAAAAATGGGAGTACCATCGACAGTGAAAAAAAGATTAGCTTCAACTAATGGATCATCATCATCATCTATTTCCATTCCCTAAACATAATTTTGCTGCAAAGGAGTTCTGATCTGTTGTTGTTGTGTTGTTTGGTCTTGCGTTTTATGTTTCCTCTGCTTGATTCGGAATTGGGGTTGTTGTTGTCCTCTGAAATTTGGATTCCTGATTGGTGCTTCAGGTCTGTCTAAAATAGTCAACCGGTCAACCATCTTCTCCATTGTTCGGATCAAAGTATCCATATTTGCATCTGAAGGAGATTCTTCCTCCTTTATAGTCACTCTCTTTTCAGCTCTCGTCCGTGCTCTTTTAGCCAGTAGATTTGCTTCTACGCTTACAGCAGTTTTCTGCATATCTTCAAGTGTGGTAGGATCTTGTTCTCGTAACTGATATGCCATGTCAGCATCGAAACCATCTGGAAATTTGAGCAAAGCTAACCCCATGGGGGGTTTGATGTTGGCCGGAATAGCATTGTATACTGCATTAAACCTCACACAATAATCTTGTACACTTTCACCCACATTCCTTTCGATATTTTCATACTCAGATAAAATTTGGAGTGGGTTTTTCTTTACCTACCACCGGTCTAAGAATTATCTATGTAGCTCCAGCAAAGTGTGGATAGAGGTTGTTGGTAAGGCTCTAAACCATTTTCGAACTTCACCTCCAAAGCTTTGGACAAACAATCTCACAGTCACATTTTCTGCCTCTACCTCATGAAGGTCAAAGAAGTCATTCATTTTATCAACATGTTGTTGCGCTTTGATGCTTTGAGTGGCATCAAAAAGAGGTATTTTACTTTGGTAATCAACAGGCATATCATTCAGATTCTAAGGTAAAACCAGGGGTGCATACCGGGAAACCATGACTCGAGGTGGATTTACAACAACGTTTGAACTACTAGGATTCAAGGGAGCTGTTGATGGAGAAGTACGGGTGATAAGTTGGAGGGGAAGGGTAGTTATAAACTGAATTTGAGAATTGATTTCAAAAATTTATGGGAATACTGATGAATTGAGGGTAGCAGATGCTGATTCTAATGATTCTGAAAGCTCAGGGATATTGGTAGCAGTGATAGATGATTGAGAAGAGTTTAAGATATAATCATCAATTGATCTGTTTTCCTTTTGAATTTCAAGATCTACAAGAAATTCTAAGTCTAACACTGTGTCATCAAGGGCAGTTTCAGACTTGGTTCTGAATAGAGAAAGCTTAAAATACTCATCAAAAGGGAGGTCTTCAACTAACAACCACTCACTGGGCCAGGAATGGGATCTGAAAATAGGTCTAGGGCTTACTGAACTTTCTTGTCTTCTGATTATTCGCGGAATAAGGTTAGGATTTTCAAATATAGGGGGAGGATTTGGATCAAGATTGTCCCTCGTGTATTTCCTTGAAGCCAGTGTGGTCGAATTTCGAAATTTTTACTTTGCAACGTTTTATTTCAGCCTAGCAAATTCTAAAACTCATCATCCAAAGTTCAAGAATTTATATGGAAGATATTACCGGGGTGATCAGTTTTTCGTTTTAGATTTTTTCCCCAGTATGGTCGCCACTATGTTATCACCTAGATTGACCTCAGGCTGAAGGAAGGCAAGCCAGGGTAACCACAAACCACGCTTAACCTTGTAGTTAGCCCTACAAGGCAGGGAGAGGGCTCTCTCCATAATAAATCTCAGTCAAGGATGATTGCAGAAAAAGATTTTAGGCTAGGTGTAGTAGCTCTAAAGGTTTTGATAGATTTGTTGGTGTTTGTTGGATCAGATGGAGCAGGGCATTTTAAGTCTGGGAAATTAAATAGAAATGCAGAGTATTCTATGGGGCAAGGTAGGCATGGACTTTAAAACATTTGGGTTTATGATTGTGAAGTGTTTTAAGACTGGTGAGGAGATGAGGAGGGAATATGAGATGAATCCTTCTCAAACAGTAGAAAACATAAAATATTGAATGATTTCCCAAGGCAGAGCACTGTAACAATGGATTCTACCTATCTAACTTGAAAACATTCAATAGAAATCAATGGAATGAATGATGGCATACATCATATTTAACAAATGGTTACAAAAGAAGAAATTGTGCTAAAATTCCATACCACAGGGATCCCATAAAAAATAGTTGCAAATGTTATTAATTTCCTGCCAAACTGGTTACAAATATGTACAATCAAGCTCAGAGCACCCTCTGTGATTCCAACCTTTTCCAACCGACTGAAAAATTACATTAAATAGACTAGCCTCTGGGGCGAATCCATAGAAAGAGGAGTTGTTTCACCTGCCCCCAAACCAAAACCTGAAGATAGAAAAACCCAACAATATGCCTCTGAAAGATAGGAAACTATATATTTGACCATCTGGAAGTATTATCTGTTACCCTTACTTCGGAAAATAGAAAGAAACAAATCTAGAACCGACCTGCCCCCATCATTTATCGTTTTCTACCGTTTCGTGGCTAATGCCGCAATGATCTCTGTATTCACAGTTTGCTCACGGCCTTAATAGAATGTCTGCCCCTTTAACCTTTTTTGCTGAATAAAACCCTTTTAAACCAATAAAACAAAGGTGCCTCTTTAAACAAAGAAAAGCCCCTTTTCCTTTGAAAAGAGCGGAAATAATTGGTGGGACAGGGAATCGCAATCACAATCGCAAGCAGAAGAGGAGCGGGTATAACTTGGGCAGAGGAAATCGCGGTATGCGATGAGCGGCAGAGAGATGAGCGAGAGTCCAATGCGATGAGGGGGAGATGGAGCAATGAACGAGGAGCAATGGAGGATAGGCCGATGCGATGAGTGATGGAGCGATGTGATGGGAGGTGGAGCGATTCTGTGATGGTGTGATGCGCAATTATCACATCAGCAGAAGTCAAGAGAGTGGGAGTTAAGCGCTAGAAGGACATGCGATCACGCGATGCGATGCTGCGATGAAGCGATGGTGTGATGGTGGAATGATCGCATCGGGGAAAGTGAGATGGCAGGGTTCGGCACTATGGGGAGCGATCGTGCGATGCGATGCCACGATGAGATCGCATCGGCAGAAGGGAGATGGCAGGTTCAGTGCAGCGGGAATCGCGATATGTGATGTGTGATTATCGCATTGGGGAAGTTGGAAATGCGGAGTTAAGCGTTGCGGGAATGCGATGTTGCGATGGTGCGATGCGATGGCATCGACGATGAACCATCGCATCAGGATTGTAGGAGACGGAAATTTAAAAGAAAAAAGGGACTTTCAGTAAAGGGAAAAAACATATAAAAAGGTAAAAATTGTAAAGTTAAAGGGCCAATGAAGTAAAGGAAAAAAAAGGGGTAGAGTTGTGCTTTTTGAGCCATTATTCATTTAGGCATATTTTCCAATCCAGAAACTGATTTTGGGAGTGTGATATACCGTTGGAAATATTTTCTGAGCTGCTTCTGATGGACACATTTACAACATGTTTCACACTGAAGATCATGTGAAAAACATCTAACAAAACCAGAAATAGTAAAATCCCATGTTGATCCCTGGTGATAGGCTGCAAAGACTGGAACTAACATCGTCCTTATGGAGATAGCAGTTTTGAAGTTCAACTTATTACATATGGAGAAATAAAATTACATAAGAAATGATAATGAAAATGAAGTACCATGTTTTCACCTCAAAACATGGTCTTGAGGTGAAAATTACATTAAGCTTGAAAGGACAACTCTTTGACTTTTCCAAATACTATGCTATGAGTTTATTTGGCATCCCCATGTCCTTGCTGATATTTATTGACACTTTCATCATTAATTTGAATATGGTGGAACCCTAAAACCTAATGATACCAAACCCTATGACCTAATGAACTGCAGAGTAGAAATGAATCATGACTGAAGACCATAGAGAGGAGAACCAAAAAGTATTTTCATGAGGGAAAACTGATGAAGTGACCCCAACCATCAGTGGATCCATGACCTAATGGAGTGATAAAAAGTTATAGTATGAGACTCCTACTATGCAAATTCAAAAGAGCAGATTTTGATCACTGATGGCAGTATGACAAGACTGACATTAACAGGCTGCAACCTTCTCACGTTCTCTAGTTGCTTCTGGAAGGGATCTCCAACCCCCTGATCTCGTTTACTAGCCACTACTAGAAGGGAGCTACAACCCCCTTAATAGAATGCCAGCTTCTACTTGCAGAAAGCTTCGACTTCCATGCTGAAGGCTTCAACCCTCAAAACCACTGCAGACCACGTGTCATAAATTTTCACACTAGATCCAACAACTTCAACACAAATCAATGTGTAGATCAACACCAATATCCATAAACCAAAATTTAAACATAACAATGAGATTATTGTAACAAGATCATAATAATAAACCCAGACTACTAAAATAACATGCAGAATCAATTCCAACCCTGGTCATTCATAAATCAAATGTATACGCTACTTCACTTACTTCAACCTGCGTATACACGCGCTTTCCTATGGATGAACATACGTATAGATATTTTTATACTAAATTTAGGAATCTGATCAGACTCAAAACATATCTGATACATTCATGCATACCTTGTCAAATTTATAGAACCCTGATTTAGTCAACGTCATCCATCGTATTCAATCACCCAGTCACTAATCAAATAGCAGCATATAAATTATTCAAACAACCCAGATCTACATGAAGACTTCATTAACAGAAAGCAAAAATATAGCAAAAATAATCATATAATCTCTTCAACAATCTTCAGAAAAACCCTAACTTCCATATGCGCTTTTGCTTAAATGAACCCACGTGTATACGCGCTTTCACCATGACGAACCAACGTATAGATATGTAAAGATTCAAAACTGTTTAACATTTCAGATCAACAAACTTACTCAGATCATACCCTTCACTCTAGCAAACGTGCACCAGATCACAAATCTAGACATCTCACAAATAGATCATGCAAATACATAGTCATTTCAGGTCTAGAGATATTGATCCATCATTGTATTCATAGGTGCATCATTATTTTAGATCTATCAATCAACTGGAACCCATTTCATGCAGATATACTTTAGAGTGAAGTATTCATTTAATATTCATACATATACACAACTTTGCACTATGATCTTCTTCTCCTTATATAGTATGAGCCTTAGCCAACACCATGATCCAAAACCACACAAGTGTCGATGGTATTCTTGGATGGAATCAAATAGACGACATAATGCTCAATACTGTGGGTTAAAACCATGGTAAGGACCCCTGGTATCATAGATTTAGAGCGCAAAGACATGCGCTACTTTGCTTCTTCTTTTCCACGTGTATACATGACTTTGCCTGAACAAACTCACGTATAGTTCCTTAAATATGTACTTTATCCATGTTCTTCTAAACCATTGTTTTTATTCAAAAGACATATACTTCATCTTTTAAAAGTGATTTGTCATCAAGGACAACATATGCAATCATAATTCCAACAATCTCCCCCTTTGTACTTGATGGCAACCATATTGGTGTTTGATCACCACAACCTGTAGATACCTGATAGATACATCAACATAAGACATAAGCATTTTTCAAACACCAATATTCTCTCCCCCTTTGACATCAAGAGAAAAGGGTGAACTGATTCCAAAACAAGATTTATCTTTCCTATTGACCATGCTCCCCCTGATCACATGTTGAATCTGTAATACATGAATCTATGACCTTTCCTATCACCAAGGACTAATACTTACATCAATTATCCAACCAAGTGGATTTACATATTTGGCTCAACTACCCAACCAAGTGGGTTTACAAATTTGACTCAACTACCTGTTATGGTAAAACACAACCCCCCATTTTTTACTTTTTCACTTCAAATAATGGGGACCCTTTCTATAAATTTTTGACTAAACGCCTTTTCAGATTTTTATTTTATTTTGATTATCCTACACGGTTGTTAATTTTTCATTTTCTTTGGATTCTTGTTTCGATTGCTTTGTTAAAATTGATTTTTTATAAGCTCCTCATTGACGCTTGTTTTACCTCATTTAGTCAACTGGTTTAAAAATGGTACTCCTTTGAAGTCCCATCATTTATCTAAGTCTGGGTTAAAAATGCTATTTTTATTCTTTTTATTTTCAGAGTAGCTGTAGTTTAGAAAAACTTAATATTAAAAAAAAAAAAAAAAAAAAAAAAAATTCCCCGGATCTGTCGCAGATCGCAGATCGCAAATTTCAGATTCGTCGCAGATCGCACATTTCAGAATCCGTCGCAGATCGCAGATCGCAAATTTCAGAATCCGTCGCAGATCGCAGATCGCACATTTCAGAATCCGTCGCAGATCGCAGATCGCAAATTTCGAACTTGCTTGCATCGCATCGCGTATTTCGCAGTCCGTCGCATCGGCGCGCATCGCACTTCATATTCGTCGCATCGCAATATCGCAATATCGCAATATCGCAATTTTGCAAGCTTCGGGATCTCATTTATCGCATTATCGGCATTATCGCACAAACCATATCGCAATTTTGCGCTTTTATCCGCCGTAGACGAAATATAAATAATATCAAAGAAAGATCGCAATTTCTCCTTGTAATTTCGGATCCATTGGGTTTAGATTGATTCCAATGGTTTGTAAATTAATTTTTATATTTTTTATATTATAATAATTATATTATAATTATAATGTTTATTATAATTTTAATATAATTTGAACTATAATATTAATCGTATTTGAATTAACTTTTTTTCAAATCATTTGTATGTTAATTTAATTTTGTAACTGAATTAATTGTTAGTTAGTTAATAATTAATTTAGAATTAATTATTAGATAATTAGAATCTAATTTAGGATTAAATTTCTAATTAAAAATTCTGATTTTTAGCCCAGCAAATAGAATTTCCAGATTTATGTCAGATTTGACTCATCAACTTTGGAAGCTCATAGATTGAGTTATATTTGACCAAATGAGGCCCAGGACGGCTCATTGGAAAGATAAAATCAAGGAGAACATTTCTGAGGAGGTTTCACTAACAGATTTGATGATTTATTGGGTAAAAAATCAGGCAGAAGATCAAGCTCCGAATTTCTAAAAATAAAATCAATTTTCTGATTTTTGTTTTCTTCATTTTCATTTGCCCAGCCTCTTCTAATTGCAGATTCATGCATCAATATTATCCTTGGTTAATTAAGATCGTTATGAGTATCAATAAGAAGCTCAAATTTCCTTTTTATTTATTTAAATAGAATTTGATTGGATTTGTTTTAAATGATAGAAATAATATTTGGATTTTATTGTTGCATCTTAATTCATTTTAATTTCTTTTTGCAGGAAAAAAACAATAGAAGGGATATTGAGGAAAAAGATTTCAATCAATGAGAAGACTCCAACAATTAAAGATTGGAATTTTTTGAGCAATTAAAGTTGGATTGGGCAGATTTTTCTTCAACAAACTCTCTTCTAAAAATACTTTTGGGAGGATTATAAATTGCAGATTGCAAAATGTAAAAAGGGGCTGCTCTCCTCTGCAATTCCAGACTTCTAAAAGCATTTCTGTTATAGGAATTTAGATTTGTAGATGGGGAGGAGAGAAAATTTCAGATCCGAACATTAATGAGGGTTTATTCTTTATATCTTGAATTATGCATGATGGGCAGAGTTTGCATTTCTGCAGCTCTAGTCTTGAAAGCAGAAATTCAAGTAATGTAAAGTACTGTTAGAGACCAGGATTAGAGAAGCAGATTCAATTAACTGGTATTTTTGGCATTTCTGTATCAAATACCAGTTTCATTTTTATGTTAATAAAACTGTTGTTTCATTTTATTCATGTTTTGGCATTTCTGTTGATATGGATAATTTGTCTCAAATTGTTGTGTATTTATGATCTTATGGATTTAACTCTGATTTCTGAGTAACGATTTGCTCAGAAATTTGTCTTATAAAACTGATTTTTTAAATAATAATATGTTGTGAATTTCTTCCACATATTATTGTTTAATTATTGGCTTGATTGATTTGATAATTAATATCATTACTGTGAATTTCTTCCGGAGTGTTGTTGATTTATTATTTCAGTCAAATGGTCTCAATAGAATATGTTTTGGTACTCACAAATGCGAGCTAAATTGAATTTCTTCGTTAGCTTGACATTAATTTAAAGCCAGATGTATTTTAATCCTCATTACTTAATTATCTTGCTCTTAGTTGGGATAGATTTATATCTACCTAATTGAGATAGGATTTAGATTAGTTTCTTTTGCTTGCATTATAGAATAAGTTTGCAATTAGATTAAATTTACATTCTTTTAAGTCCTCTTCTCAAAGAGGCAAAGTCTTAGTTGTGGTTTGGCTGAACCCAAATCAGCTTAAGGGTCATTCTCTTGCCTGATCAGCAAGGAGAATTGATCTGATATCCCTGTCTATTGGTAGTTAATGATATATCGTAAACCAATAGCAATAGGGAAAAGGTAACTGGACCTAGTTAAACCAGTCGGAGCCACTATCATAAACGGAAAAGGAGCTGCATTAAGGTCTGGACCGGGTGGTTATCCCCCAATGTTGTAGCAGCGATTTTCGAGGCTTCAACATTTTTGGCGCTAGAAGGAGGGCCTGAAACTTGTTGTTTGTTGGAGTCTTTTCAATTTTAACATTTTATTTAAATCACGATGGCTCCTCTTAAACTTCCAATTTGGAGTTGTATCCATGGACGTGCATCTTCCAATACTCCACCCGAAGTGGTAAGACTCTTGTCTCAGGTAAAGTTTAATGGTGAGATAAATTCTTCTGCCTTTAATCATGTTCTTCAATTTATTCAAAATGTTTCAAATTATGATTTTCAAGGAATTGATGAAGGCATTTTATGCAGAATTTTTACTCTCACATTTGCGGCAGAAGCCAGAAACTGGTGTAGAACTCTTCCGGTTGCCTCAATTCACAACTGGGATCAATTTGTTACAAGTTTCATTTTTAAATTTGACCGCTATGATTATGATCAGGTATGTGATGAAATTGAATATCTACGAAATGAAAATGAGTCTGTTAGATATTTTAATATTCGACTTCATTTGAATTGTTTAAAATTTAATGTCAAAGATGAACCTATGAAAGAAGAATCATTAGATTGGTTTGAACATGATTATTCTCTTCCTCCTATTCCCGATCCATATGGAATTATTTCAAGCTTTGTTCCATCCCCTTCTAATATAAATGAGAAATCCAATTTCAATGTGCAAATAAATTGTGATGAAGAGATTTCACAAAGCTTGGAAAATATTTCTAATCAAATGCAAGAAGACAACAACAACAATTTTGGAGAAAGACCTGCATTGGAATCTGAAAGTTTTTCTGTATTAAATTCAGAAAATCAGATTGCAAATCAGCAAGTGCAAGCAACAATCAAAGTAAATAATAACATGCAAACTGCTGTACAAATTTCTGAATTTTTCCATGGTGAACAAATGCTGAAATCAGAGCAGCAAAGCAATCTTTTTCAAGAAAGCATGTGCACGCTAAGGAATGATTTAGAATCTGAAATTTACAATGAGCATAATGTACAAGAGTTCTCAAACCGAAACATTTTTAAATGCATTATTTCATATTCACATTTTTCCCTTTATCCTGATATTTTTAATGATGGTAATTTTTCCCCTCTTGGTGTTAATGATATTTCAGAAAAAACAGAGGCTGATATAAATGAATTACCATTAAGTTTTTATCAAGATAGAGAAGCAATTAATGATCATTCTTTTGCCATTAATGAGCATGAAATTCTTGTTCCTCCGTGTTTTGATATACTGGATGAGATTGAAGGGAAATCTAGAGAATCTTGTGAAGTCATTTATGATAATTACTCTGACATTGAAGATGTTGATTTTTCTCGAGAAAATCATCATCAGAAACTTCAAATAACATCTGAGAATGAGAGACATTTTAATTTAGAAATTATTCCAACCAATCTTCATTCTAAGGCAGATAATCATCTTCATGATTTCACTATTCAAGAAAATATTCCAATTTATGATTCATATCATGATCAAGCTTTCATTCCTGTTCATAATCATAAATCTCTTTCTAATTCACAAGTTGGAATTCGAAATTACTCAAATTCCATAATTCTGGCCAATCCTTGTGAAAAAGAAATTATTTCAAAACAATCTCAATTGTGTTGTAACATTAGTTGTAACAATAGTGATTTCATTTTATTTTTGTTTCCTCAATTATTTTGTATTAAATCAGATTTATTTTCAGATTTTATTTTTCAGATTTTTGATATATTACGTTGGGATATTGAGCACTTTATTATAAAACATTCAATTGATACATTGCCCTGTTGGAAAATTGAAGTTTTATATTATAATCAAAAGCATCAAAAGCTATTTCAATTTCAATTTCAATCGATGTTGATATCTTATCAAAATCTTCTATCTTCTCAAAGGCAATATCAACAAGAGAATGTATTTTTAGAAATCTGCCAGCAATCCAATTTAATTAATAATTTTCCATTTCATTTAAAAGATTTCCATCCATTTTTCATTGATTCATTTGAAAAATATTTGGAAACTTTTCCATCATGGAAGATTGTTAATAACTTAACATTAACATATAACACTAACAGTTTCTTCCAGGCCTTTGAATTTAAAAGCTCATATCCATAATCTGGCCTGTCATCTCTTCATGTGAACATTTCCCAATCCTTAATAGAAATCCATCTAGATTTCTATGATCCAATTGGTATTCAATTGGAAAGAAATTTTCATGAGAAGGAGATTTTAGATAAGCTTCTAACAATAGTTGTACATTCTGATTTCAGGTTTAATTTTCTTAGTTCAATTAGATTTGTATTTTTATTATTAACATTTGAATTGTACATACATGCAGGGATTAAAATGAGAAAATGGTTACATTGGAAATATGACTATACCTAGTCATTTTTCAAGTATATGGTTAGAATAGGAGTAGAATTAATTTAGTTAATTTGTTTTATATAGTTAATTTATTTTTAATAGTTCTGTAGATTAAAAATAAAACAAAGCAGTCAGTCATTTTCATACATGTTCAACGAAAACATTTTCTACCAATCAGAAAATTTTAATTCTTGCTTTCCTTTTTTAAAATTTCTTGCAGCAATGCCTCTACCCATGAATACATCTCTGTCTATTTTGAATAATGTCTTGATTAAATTCAATTAAGGTTGCACTTGGCACCAATCACCTCAAAGCCACTTTTCTTAATTTCGGGATTTCCTTCTAAGATTTTCTTTTGAAATTTATATGATAAAGGTTTTGAGGATATAAAAGCTTCATAATCTCATTATCCCATGAAATGTATGACTGTCTATGATAAGCTTAATTATAACTCAATCATTATTAGTCAGTCTAATCTTTCGTGGTAATCATATGAAGTTCATACTATCTTCCTCGAAATTTGTTACGCCGACTTTTAGGATGTCCATTTTGAAGTGTGCACACATTCAAATCTGTTTTGACATTTTTCTACAATTAGTGGCTTTATCCCATTCAAACCTTTAGTTTATTATTTGATGTTGCAATGTGCATCATATTTATTTACTAAAGGCATTACTAAACAGTCACTATATCAATACAGATTTTTCTCAAGTTAATTTGGAATGAGCAGAGGAAATAAATTGCTGTTGCAATTCAAAGGGAAGCCTAGTTTCATGTTTATTTCTGGTAAATTTTATATTTCCTGAACATGAATAAACATATCTTATTTAGGCTGATTGCTCACTTCGATTTAGAATAAATAATGAGATGATTTTGAACAAAGTCAGAATTTTGATAAATCGAAGGAAGAATTTGAAGATTTATGAGGTAAAATCTACAGAAAATTTCCTTCCAGATATGCATTTACAAGTTCATTTTCATCTATTATTAGTTTATCTTTTCTTTAGTTTATTTTTGATACTTTTTCTGTTTTGATTGCAGGTTTTCATTTGTTTTCAAAACTTGAAGTAAGCAGCAAACCCATTTTAAAATTTGCAACAGGTTCAAGGAAATTTTATTTGAGATTCATTAGAATTTGAGCATTATTTAACTTTGTTTTTATTCATTTGGGAAACCCAATCGAAATTAAAAAACAATATCATAAGATTTCATCGGAAGTAGCTCTTAGCAGTTTTGATAAAAAAATGGTTCATAAAAGATCTTTGATGTATTACCTCACTCATATGCCATTACAATCTCCGGTGTGATGTTTTTCAATGCATGCCTCTAAGCCATTAACACTCAATCAATATATGGCATAGCAACAAAGGTGAAGTCTTGCATGATGAAGAAACGTGTGATGTGAATCATCCAATACGACGATGTGTTATTTTAAAAGCGAGCTTGGGTAACCACTATGGTAAGAAAGCAGCTGATGATAAATTTGCGGCATATTCAAATCATTTCGATTTCTCATATATTTCAGTTTTAAATATATAATTCCATAATTTTTTTAAAAAAAAAAAAATCAGGACCTCTCTATATTCACATTTAAATTTTATTATCTTAGTTGTGGTCTTGATTCTGGACAAATTATAAAATCATGGAGTTTATATGAAACTTATAATATTTTGAGAAACAGTCATTACTGCAAATTTTCATTCTCATTTCTAATGCATTTGTTTTCCCTCAAACATTAAGCATTCCATTTTTACATGTCACTGCTTGCTTTAGTTTAGATAAAATAAATAATGATTTTGGGTTATAGGATTTTGGTTAAGTTTGATTTCTTCATGTTTTTAATGTTAATTAAAATAAGAAGTCAGCTAGTTTGGAGAAACTGATACCTTTCAGGTAAGATCAAAAGCAATTATCCAATGGTAAGATTCATGTACCCACTTTCATTAATTTCCATTTCGTTACTTTAGTTTCAGTTTTGTTTTTCTGATACATGAATTTGTTTTGCAGCTCTTCATAAAAGCCTCCAATCCTCTGCCGGATCATATTTTCGAAGTCCATACTCTTCTCCTGGCTTAATTTCAAGAAGCAGTGATAATCTTCGTTGAAATAGCTACGCTAGGAAGTTTCTGAACCTTTAATCTGTTTCTTTAAGCATTCCTTTTTATTAGAAAATGATTAAGATGATGCTTGAAAAAAAAAAAAAAAAAAGATTGAAATCAAACAGAAAGTTTTCATTGTGGCTGAATTTTATTGTCACTGCTATCTAAAAAGCCTAAAACACTACAACCCTGCAAGGTATGATTTTTCTAAATCTCTACATAAGAATGATTGATTACACGATTATTTCTTTCTTCATATTGTTGAGACATTTTTATAAACATTCTTGTTTGAGTTTATCTTGCGAAACTTGAATTTTCCTTTCCACTTTTAGATTTCTTCATTTTTATTTTTGTTCATTAGTTTCTTTCTTATTTTAGAATAAGAATTCTTTTCCTTTGATTCTCAGTTTTGATTTTGGTGACTTTGCCATGATTTATATGGAAGGCCTTCTTGTTACCTAACTATGGTCAGCATACATGGAGAAAAATTGTTAATAGTCATCTATTAACTTTTTCTTAAATCTCTTAGTAAAGTTTGATTTTCTTATTATAAAAGTAGACATACTTAAGGAAGAGATTACCAATTTAGAGAAGTTGACAAAGTATCATAAAATCTGGAGAAATTTCTTTTTCATCAAAATTGTAATCATTTTGAGATTTCAATATTTTATTAAGATCTTTCAAAGTTCTATTATCAGTCAAGAAAAGTTATTTTTAACCAAGTAAAGACACTTTACAGCAAAGCACCTTTTAACTCTGAAATTGTCATTCTTAACTCTTAAGGAGTCAATGATTCTCCCTGTCCCGAATAGTCTTATTTTTCTAGAGTATAATCCGGAGATATATTTAAACTTAAAAGATAAGAGGTCTCATCATGAGCCTGCTTACCATGATCATAGGGGAAAAATAGGCTGACATTACCAACACTGCCAAACAAACCAGGGTAATGGCTTATGATTGCAAACAATTATAAGACAAGGGGTCTCATCACGAGCCAGCTTGTTCAGTCCAATTATAACCAGTGAATGGCATTGTCAACTATCTGACTACCAAACCAGGACAATGGCTTTTAAGGTTTAAAATAAAAAATAAAAAATAAAATAAAAATAAAAATAAACATATATAAATGGATTTATCTCTAGGTCAATAATTTTTAAAGAGATGGGATTCTGAATCATTGGTGATTAAAAGGTAACCCTGTCAAGACTATAGATGTTTGCTGGCAGCAGTGGCTCTACCTGTGACAAATGAGTATATTTTAAAAGCTAAGTTGTAAAGTGACCCCTGCTTTATCTCTACAACTAATTAAGGACTGATATAGAGTTTTGAAATATTTTAATTTATGAGGAATTTTAAGAAAAATTACAGTTAGATGATTCTTTCTTTTATTCAGACTAATGAACCTAGTCAAGCATTTTAAGTATAATTCTCTTTTCTTTAATTATTTTTACTTGAATTTTAGGAAAATCTCATTCATATCAAACAGAGATAATTGGTTCTTCTCCCGTGTGTCGCCATTGTTGTGGTAAAACACAACCCCCCCATTTTTGAATTTTTCACTTCAAATAATGGGGACCCTTTCTATAAATTTTTGACTAAACGCCTTTTCAGATTTTTATTTTATTTGATTATCCTACGCGATTGTTAATTTTTCATTTTCTTTGGATTCTTGTTTCGATTGCTTTGTTAAAATTGATTTTTTATAAGCTTCTTATTGACGCTTGTTTTACCTCATTTAGTCAACTGGTTTAAAAATGGTACTCCTTTGAAGTCCCATCATTTATCTAAGTCTGGGTTAAAAATGCTATTTTTATTTTATTTATTTATTTTCAGGGTAGTTGTAGTTTAGAAAAACTTAATATTAAAAATAAAATAAAATAAAATAAAAAATTTCCTGGATCCGTTGCAGATCGCAGATCGCAGATTTCAGATTCGTCGCAGATCGCAATATCGCACATTTCAGAATCACTATATCATGTGATCGCAAATTTCGGGATCCGTCGTGTATCGCAGATCGTGACATTTCCCGAATCCGTCGAGACGTAAATTTCGATCTGCCGCATCGCACGGCAGATTTCAGAGTCCGTCGCATCGCGCATCGCGTACTTCGTATCTTCGTCGTGCAGATCGTCGCATCGCAATTTTTCGCTGCACCTGTCGCATCGCAATATCGCAATATCGCATCGGGACTTGCGCTGACCTGTCGTACGTAATATCGCAATATCGCAAGATCGCAATTTTGCAATTTCGGATCCATTGGGTTTAGATTGATTCCAATGGTTTGTAAATTAATTTTTATATTTTTTATATTATAATAATTATATTATAATTATAATGTTTATTATAATTTTAATATAATTTGAACTATAATATTAATCGTATTTGAATTAACTTTTTTTCAAATCATTTGTATGTTTTTTTAATTTTGTAACTGAATTAATTGTTAGTTAGTTAATAATTAATTTAGAATTAATTATTAGATAATTAGAATCTAATTTAGGATTAAATTTCTAATTAAAAATTCTGATTTTTAGCCCAGCAAATAGAATTTCCAGATTTATGTCAGATTTGACTCATCAACTTTGGAAGCTCATAGATTGAGTTATATTTGACCAAATGAGGCCCAGGACGGCTCATTGGAAAGATAAAATCAAGGAGAACATTTCTGAGGAGGTTTCACTAACAGATTTGATGATTTATTGGGTAAAAAATCAGGCAGAAGATCAAGCTCCGAATTTCTAAAAATAAAATCAATTTTCTGATTTTTGTTTTCTTCATTTTCATTTGCCCAGCCTCTTCTAATTGCAGATTCATGCATCAATATTATCCTTGGTTAATTAAGATCGTTATGAGTATCAATAAGAAGCTCAAATTTCCTTTTTATTTATTTAAATAGAATTTGATTGGATTTGTTTTAAATGATAGAAATAATATTTGGATTTTATTGTTGCATCTTAATTCATTTTAATTTCTTTTTGCAGGAAAAAAACAATAGAAGGGATATTGAGGAAAAAGATTTCAATCAATGAGAAGACTCCAACAATTAAAGATTGGAATTTTTTGAGCAATTAAAGTTGGATTGGGCAGATTTTTCTTCAACAAACTCGGTATTTTTGGCATTTCTGTATCAAATACCAGTTTCATTTTTATGTTAATAAAATTGTTGTTTCATTTTATTCATGTTTTTGGCATTTCTGTTGATATGGATAATTTGTCTCAAATTGTTAAGTATCTCTGCTCTTATGAATTAAACTCTGATTTCTGAGTAACCATTACTCAGAAATCTGTCTTATAACACTGATTTATTAAATAGTAATGTGTTGTGAATTTCTTCCACATGTTATTGTTTAATTATTAGTTTGATTGATATGATAATCGATATCATTTTTGTGAATTTCTTCCGGAGTGTTGTTGATTTATTATTTTAGTCAAATGGTCTCAATAGAATGTGTTTTGGTACTCACAAATGTGAGCTAATTGAATTTCTTTGTTAGCTTAACATTAATTTAAAACCAGACATATTTTAATTCTCATTATTTAATCATCTTGCTCTTAGTTGGGTTAGATTTTCATCTACCTAATTGAGATAGGATTTAGATTAGTTTATTTTTGCTTGCATTATAGAATAAGTTTGCAATTAGATTAAATTTTCATTCTTTTAAATCCTCTTCTCAAAGAGGCAAAATCTTAGTTGTGGTTTGGCTGAACCCAAATCAGCTTAAGGGTCATTCTCTTGCCTGATCAGCAAGAAGAATTGATTTGATATCCCTATCTATTGGTAGTTAACGATACATCGTAAACCAATAGCGATAGGGAAAAGGTAACTGGACCTAATTAAACCAGTCGGAGCCACTATCTTAAACGGAAAATGAGCTGTATTAAGGTCCGGACCGGGTGGTTATCCCCAAATGTTGTAGCAACGATTTTCGAGGCTTCAACATTTTTGGCGTTGGAAGGAGGGCTTGAAACTTGTTGTCTGTTGGAGCCTTTTCAATTTTAACATTTTATTTAATCACGATGGCTCCTCTTAAATTTCCAATTTGGAGTTGTATCCATGGACGTGCATCTTCCAATACTCCACCCGAAGTGGTAAGACTCTTGTCTCAGGTAAAATTCAATGGTAAGAAAAATTCTTCTGCCTTTAATCATGTCCTTCAATTTATTCAAAATGTTTCAAATTATGATTTTCAAGGAATTGATGAAGGCATTTTATGCAGAATTTTTACTTTCACATTTGCGGCAGAAGCCAGAAACTGGTGTAGAACTCTTCTGGTTGCCTCAATTCACAGCTGGGATCAATTTGTTACAAGTTTCATTTTTAAATTTGACCGCTATGATTATGATCAGGTATGTGATGAAATTGAATATCTACGAAATGAAAATGAGTCTGTTAGATATTTTAATATTTGACTTCATTTTAATTGTATAAAATTTAATGTCAAAGATAAACCCATGGAAGAAAAATCACTAGATTGGTTTGAAAATAATTATTCTATTCCTCCTATTACCGATCCATATGAAATTAGTTCAATCTTTGTTCCATCCCCTTCCAATATAAATGAGAATTCCAATTTGGGTGTGCAAATAAATTGTGATGAAGAGGTTTCACAAAGCTTGGAAAATATTTCTAATCAAATGCAAGAAGACAACAACAACAATTTTGGAGAAAGACCTGTATTGGAATCTGAAAGTTTCTTTGCATTAAATTCAGAAAATCAGATTGCAAATTAGCAAGTGCAAGCAACAATCAAAGTAACTAATAAAATGCAAACTGCTGTACAAATTTCTGAATCTTTTCATAATGAGCAAATGCTGAAATCAGAGCAGCAAAGCAGCCTTCTTCAAGAAAGCATGCGCACGCAAAGGAATGATCTAGAATATGAAATTTACAATGATCACAATGCACAAGAGTTCTCAAACTGAAACATTTTTAAATGCATTATTTCAGATTCACATTGTTCCCTTTATCCTGATATTTTTAATGATGGTAATTTTTCCTCTCTTGGTGTTAATGATATTTCAGAAAATACAGAGGCTGATCTAAATGAATTACCATTAAATTTTTATCAAGATAGAGAAGTAATTAATGATCATTCTTTTGCCATTAATGAACATGAAATTCTTGTTCCTCCTTGTTTCGATATATTGGATGAGATTGAAGGGAATTCTAAAGAATCTTGTGAAGTCATTTATGATAATTACTCTGACATAGAAGATGTTGATTTCTATTTTTCTCAAGAGAATTCTCATAAGAAAATTCAAATAACATCCGGGAATGAGGAACATTTCAATTTAGAAATTATTTCAACTAATCCTCATTTTAAAGCAGATAATCATCTTCATGATTTCACTATTCAAGAAAATATTCCAATTTATGATTCATATCATGATCAAGCTTTCATTCCTATTCATAATCATAAATCTCTTTCTAATTCACAAGTTGGAATTCGAAATTACTCAAATTCCATAATTCTGGCCAATCCTTGTGAAAAAGAAATTATTTCAAAGCGATCCCAATCGTGCTGTAACATTAGTTGTAACAATAGTGATTTCATTTTATTTTTGTTTCCTCAATTATTTTGTATTAAATCAGATTTATTTTCAGATTTTATTTTTCAGATTTTTGATACATTACGCTGGCATATTGAGCACTTTATTATCAAACATTCAATTGATGCATTGCCCTGTTGGAAAATTGAAAATTTATATTATAATCAAGAGCATCAAAATCCATTTCAATTTCAATTTCAATCAATGCTAATGTTTTATCAAAAGCTTCTACCTTCTCAAAGGCAATATCAAGAAGAGAATGTATTTTTAGAAGTCTGCCAGCAATCCAATTTAATTAATAATTTTCCATTTCATTTAAAATATTTCCATCCATTTTTCATTAATTCATTTGAAAAATATTTGGAAATTTTTCCTTTATGGAAGATTGTCAATAGCTTAACATTTATAGATAACACTAACAGTTTTTTCCAGGCCTTTGAATCTAAAAAATCACATCTACAATCTAGCCTGTTATCTCTTTCTTTGAATATTTCCCAATCCTTAAAAGAAATTCATCCGGATTTCTATGATCCAATTGGTATTCAATTGGAAAAAAAATTTCATGAGAAGGAGATTTTAGATAAGCTTCTAACAATAGTTGTACATTCTGATTTCAGGTTTAATTTTCTTAGTTCAATTAGATTTGTATTTTTATTACTAACATTTGAATTGTACATACATGCGGGGACTAAAATGAGAAAATGGTTACACTGGAAATATGATTATACCTAGTCATTTTTCATGTATATGATTAGAATATGAGTAGATTTAATGTAGTTAATTTATTTTCAACAGTTCTGTAGATTAAAAATAAAACAAAGCAATCAGTCATTTTCATACATGTTCAGTGAAAACATTTTCTCCCAATCAGAAATTTTTAATTCTTTCTTTCGTTTTAAAATTTCTTACAGAAATACCTCTACTCTGTCTATTCTGAATAATGACTTGATTAAATTCAATTAAGGTTGCACTTGGCATCAATTGCCTCAAAGCCACTTTGCTTAATTTCAGGATTTCCTTCTAATATTTTCTTTTGAAATTTATATGATAAAAGTTTTTGAGGATATAAAAGCTTCATGATCTCATTATCCCATGAAATGTATGATTGTCTATTTTAAGCTTAAATCTGACTCAATCATTATTATTCAGTCTAACCTTTCGTGATAATCATATGAATTTTATATTATCTTCCTCAAAATTTGCTAAGCTGACCTTAAGGATGCCCATTTTGCTGTGTGCACACATTCAAATCTGTTTTAACATTTTTCCACAATTAGTGGCTTTAATCCCATTTGGACCTTTAGTTTATTATCTGATGTTGTAATACGCATCATATTTATTTACTAAAGGTAGTATTGAACAGTCACTATAACAATACATATTTTTCTCAAGTTAATTCGGAATGAGCAGGGGTAATAAATTGTTGTTTCAATTCAAAAGGCAAGACTATTTTCATATTTATTTCTGATAAATTTTATATTTCCTGAACATAAATAAACATATTTTATTTAGGCTGATTGTTCACTCTGATTTATAAAAAATAATGAGATGATTTTGAACAAAGTCATAGTTTTGAGAAATCGAAGGAAGAATTTGAAGATTCATGAGGTAAAATCTACAGACAATTTCCTTCCAGGGACGCATTCACAAGTTCATTCTCATCCATTATTAGTTTCTCTTTTTCTTAGTTCACTTTTTATTTTTGTTTTGTTTGCAGGTTTTCATTTGTTTTCAAAACTTGAAGTAAGCAGCAAACCCATTTCAAAATTTGCAACAAGTTCAAGGAAATTTTATTTGAGATTCATTAGAATTTGAGCATTCTTTAACTTTGTTTTTATTCATTTGGGAAACCCAATCAAAATTAAAAACAATATCATAAGATTTCATCGGAAGTAGCTCTTAGCAGTTTTGATAAAAAATTGTTCATAAAAGATCTTTGATGTATTACCTCACTCATATGCCATTGCAATCTCCGTTGTGATATTTTTCAATGCATGCCTCTGAGTTATTAACATTTAATCAATATATGGCATAGCAACAAAGGTGAAGTCTTGCAAATTAAAATTAAAGCATTGTGAAGAAACATGTGATGTGATCATCCAATACGGCGATGTGTTATTTTAAAAGCGAGCTTGGATAACCACTATGGTAATAAAGCTGTTAATGACAAATTTGCAGCATATTAAAATCATTTTGATTTCTCATATATTTCAATTTTAAATATATAATTCCATAATTAAAAAGAAATTCAAGACCTCTCTGTCTTCACATTTAAATTTTATTATCTTGGATGTGGTCTTGATTCTGGAAAATTTATAAAATCATGGAGTTTATATGAAATTTATAATATTTTGAGAAATAGTCATTACTGCAAATTTTCATTCTCATGCATTTGTTTTCCCTCGAACATTAAGCATTCCATTTTTTTTATTTTACTGCTTGCTTTAGTTTAGATAAAATAAATAATGATTTTGGGTTATAGGATTTTGGTTAGTTTGACTTCTTCATGTTTTTAATGTTAATTAAAATAAGAAGTTAGCTAGTTTGGAGAAACTGATACCTTTCAGGTAAGATCAGAAGCAATCATCCAATGGTAAGATTCATGTACCCACTTTCATTTATTTCCATTTCATTACTTTAGTTTAAGTTTTGTTTTTTCTGATATATAAATTTGTTTTGCAGCTCTTCATAAAAGCTTCCAACCCTCCGCCAGATCATATTTTCGAAGTCCATACTCTTCTCCTGGCTTAATTTCAAGAAGCAGCGATAATCCTCATTGAAACAGCTACGCTAGGAAGTTTATGAACCTTTAATCTGTTTCTTTAAGCATTCCTTTTTATTAGAAAATGATTAAGATGATGCTTGGAAACAAAAAGATTGATATCAGACAAAAAGTACTCATTGTGGCTGAATTTTATCATCATTGCTATCTAAAAAGCCTAAAACACTACAACCCTGCAAGGTATGATTTTTCTAAATCTCTACATAAGAAGGATTGATTACACGATTATTTCTTTCTTCATATTGTTGAGACATTGTTATAAACATTCTTGTTTGAGTTTATCTTGCGAAACTTGAATTTTCCTTTCCACTTTTAAATTTCTTCATTTTTATTTTTGTTCATTAGTTTCTTTCTTATTTTAGAATAATAATTCTTTTCCTTTGATTCTCAGTTTTGATTTTGGTGACTTTGCCATGATTTACATGGAAGGCTTTCTTGTTACCTAACTATGGTCAGCATACATGGAGAAAAATTGTTAATAGTTATCTATTAACTTTTTCTTAAATCTCTTAGTAAAGTTTGATTTTCTTATTATAAAGGTAGACATACTTAAGGAAGAGATTACCAATTTAGAGAAGTTGACAAAATATCATAAAATCTGGATTTTCATCAAAATTGTAATCATTTTCAGATTTCAATATTTTATTAAGATCTTTCAAAGTTTTATTATCATTCAAGAAAAGCTATTTTTAACCAAGTAAAGACACTTTGCAGCAAAGCACCTTTTAACTCTGAAATTGTCATTCTTAACTCTTAAGGAGTCAATGATTCTCCCTGTCCCGAAGAGTCTTATTTTTCTAGAGTATAATCCAGAGATATATTTAAACTTAAAAGATAAGAGGTCTTATCATGAGCCTGCTTACCATGATCATAGGGAAAAAATAGGCTGACATTACCAACACTGCTAAACAAACCAGGGTAATGGCTTATGATTGCAAACAATTATAAGACAAGGGGTCTCGTCACGAGCCAGCTTGTTCAGTCCAATTATAACCAGTGAATGGCATTGTCAACTATCTGGCTACCAAACCAGGACAATGACTTTTAAGATTTATAATTATTGTTATTTTTAACCAAGTAAAGACACTTTACAACAAAGCACCTTTTAACTCTAAAATTGTCATTCTTAACTCTTAAGGAGTCAATGATTCTCCCTATCCCAAAGAGTCTTATTTTTCTAGAGTATAATCCAGAGATATATTTAAACTTAAAAGATAAGAGGTCTCATCATGAGCCTGCTTACCATGATCAGAGGGGAAAAATAGGCTGACATTACCAACACTGCTAAACAAACCAGGGTAATGGCTTATGATTGCAAACAATTATAAGACAAGGGGTCTCATCACGAGCCAACTTGTTCAGTCCAATTATAACCAGTGAATGGCATTGTCAACTATCTGGCTACCAAACCAGGACAATGAATTTTAAGATTTATAATAATAATTAAAAAAATAAAAATAAATAATAATAATAATAATAATAATAATAATAATAATAATATAAATGGATTTATCTCTAGGTCAATAATTCTTAAAGAGATGGGATTCTGAATCATTGGTGATTAAAAGGTAACCCTGTCGAGACTATAGATGTTTGCTGGCAACAGTGGCTCTACCTGTGACAAATGAGTATATTTAAAAAAAAAAAAAAAGTTAAGCTGTAAAGTGACCTCTGCTTTATCTCTACAACTAATTAAGGACTGATATAGAGTTTTGAAATATTTTAATTTATGAGGAATTTTAAGAAAAATTACAGTTAGATGATTCTTTCTTTTATTCAGACTAATGAACCTAGTCAAGCATTTTAAGTATAATTATCTTTTCTTTAATTATTTTTACTTGAATTTTAGGAAAATCTCATTCATATCAAACAGAGATAACTGGTTCTTCTCCCGTGTGTCGCCATTGTTGTGGTAAAACACAACCCCCCCATTTTTGACTTGTTCACTTCAAATAATGGGGACCCTTTTTATAAATTTTTGGCTAAGTACCTTTTAGGATTTTATTTAACTAATTATCCTACGCTTTTGTTAATTTTTCATTTTCTTTGGATTCTTGTTTTGATTGAATCGATTTTTTATAAGCCTCCCATTGACGCTTGTTTCGCCTCATTTGGTCAACTGGTTTAAAAATGGTACTCCTTTGACGTACCATCATTTTTCTAGTCTGGGTTAAAAATGCTATTTTTTATTCTTTTTCGGAGTGGCTGTAGTTTAGAAAATTTCATAGCTAAACTAAACATCATTAAAATAAAACCAAAATAAAAAAAAAATAAAAAAAAATTATTACATCATCGGATCCGTCGCAGATCGCAAATCACAAATTTCAGATTCATCGCAAATTTCAGATCCATTGCAGATCGCAAATCGCAAATTCGAATCCGTCGAAGATTGCAGATCGCAAATTTCAGATCCATCGCAGATCGCAGATCGCAAATTTCAGATTCATCGCAGATCGCAGATCGCAAATTTCGGATCCATCGCAGATCGCAAGATCGCAATTTCGCAATTTCGGATCCATCGCAATTTTTAGAACATGCACATTTAAAAAACCCCGATCCAAGGTTCTTGCGATATGCGATGTGTTAAAATTTTTTTAATATAAAGTTTTTGTTTCACCTCACGTCACCCTCACCTCACACTCCACTCACCATATCCTTCCACAAACTTACATGGATGAATTAATGAGTTTTGATTGATTTCAATGGTTTGTTTTATGGATTTTGGGTTTAGATTGATTCCAATGGTTTGTAAATTAATTTTTATATTTTTATATTATAATAATTATATTATAATTATAATGTTTATTATAATTTTAATATAATTTGAATTATAATATTAATTATATTTAAATTAACTTTTTCAAATCATTTGTATATTAATTTAATTTTGTAACTTAATTAATTTATAAATTAGATGATAATTAATTAGAATTAATTTTATATATTAGTTAGTTAATAATTAATTTAGAATTAATTATTAGATAATTAGAATCTAATTTAGGATTAAATTTCTAATTAAAAATTCTGATTTTTAGCCCAGCAACAGAATTTCCAGATTTGACTCATCAACTTTGGAGGCTCATAGAATGAATTTTACTTGGCCAAATTAGGCCCAGGATGGCTCATTGGAAAGATAAAATGAAGGAGAAAATTTCTGAGGAGGTTCCACTAATAGATTTGGTCATTAATTGGGTCAAAAATCATGCAGAAAATCAAGCTCCGAATTTCTAAAGAAAAATTATTTTTCTGATTTATTTTCTGCATTTTGATTTGTCCAAGCCTCTTCTAATTATAGATTCGCTCATCAATAATATCCTTGGCCAATTAAACTATCTCAGGCATCAATAGAGAGTTTATATTTTATTTTCAATTATTTATTTAAATAGAATTTGATTGGATTTGTTTTAATGCCAGAAATGGTATTTTGATTTTATTGTTACATTTTAATTCATTTTGATTTCTTTTTGCAGGAAAACAGTAGAAGATATATGGAGAAAAAAGACTTCAATCAATTAGAATGCTCCAACAATTAAAAGATTGGAATTTTTGAGCAAATAAAAGTGATTGGGCAGATTTTCTTCAACAAACTTTCATCTCAAGAATTCCTTTGCAAATATTATAGAAAGTAATGTAAAGTACTGTTAGAGACCAGGATTAGAGAAGCAGATTCAATTAACTGGTATTTTTGGCATTTCTGTATCAAATACCAGTTTCATTTTTTACGTTAATAAAATTTTTGTTTCATTTTATTCATGTTTTGGCATTTCTGTTGATATGGATAATTTGTCTCAAATTGTTATGTATCTCTGCTCTTATGAATTAAACTCTGATTTCTGAGTAACCATTACTCATAAATCTGTCCTATAACACTGATTTATTAAATAGTAATGTGTTGTGAATTTCTTCCACATATTATTGTTTAATTATTGGCTTGATTGATTTGATAATCAATATCATTTTTGTGAATTTCTTCCGGAGTGTTGTTGATTTATTATTTCAGTCAAATGGTCTCAATAGAATGTGTTTTGGTACTCACAAATGTGAGCTAATTGAATTTCTTCGTTAGCTTAACATTAATTTAAAACCAGACATATTTTAATTCTCATTATTTAATCATCTTGCTCTTAGTTGGGTTAGATTTTCATCTACCTAATTGAGATAGGATTTAGATTAGTTTCTTTTGCTTGCACTATAGAATAAGTTTGCAATTAGATTAAATTTACATTCTTTTAAGTCCTCTTCTCAAAGAGGCAAAATCTTAGTTGTGGTTTGGCTGAACCCAAATCAGCTTAAGGGTCATTCTCTTGCCTAATCAGCAAGAAGAATTGATCTGATATCCCTGTCTATTGGTATTTAAGGAAACATCATAAACCAATAGCGATAGGGAAAAGGTAACTGGACCTAGTTAAACCAGTCGGAGCCACTATCATAAACGGAAAAGGAGCTGCATTAAGGTCCGGACCGGGTGGTTATCCCCCAATGTTGTTGCAGCGATTTTCGAGGCCTCAACATTTTTGGCGCTAGAAGGAGGGCTTGAGATTTGTTTTACTTTGGAGTCTTTGAATTCTAACATTTCATTTTTATTACAATGGCTCCTTTAAAACTTCCAATTTGGAGTTGTATACATGGACGTGCATCTTCCAATACTCCACCCGAAGTGGTAAGACTCTTGTCTCAGGTAAAGTTTAATGGTGAGAGAAATTCTTCTGATTTTAATCATGTCCGTCAATTTATTCAAAATGTTTCAAATTATGATTTTCAAGGAATTGATGAAGGCATTTTATGCAGAATTTTTACTCTCACATTTGCGGCAAAAGCCAGAAACTGGTGTAGAACTCTTCTAGTTGCCTCAATTCACAGCTGGGATCAATTTGTTACAATTTTCGTTTGTAAATTTGACCACTATGATTATGATCAGGTATGTGATGAAATTGAATATCTTCGAAATGAAAATGAGTCTGTTAGAGATTTTAATATTCGACTTCATTTAAATTGTTTAAAATTTGATGTCAAAGATCAACCTATGAAAGAAGAATCACTAGATTGGTTTGAACATAATTATTCTCTTCCTCCTATTCCCGATCCATATGAAATTAGTTCAAGCTTTGTTCCATCCCCTTCCAATATAAATGAGAATTCCAATATGGATGCGCAAATAAATTGTGATGAAGAGGTTTCACAAAGCTTGGAAAATATTTCTAATCAAATGCAAGAAAACAACAACAACAATTTTGGAGAAAGACTTGCATTGGAATCTGAAATTTTCTCTGCATTAAATTCAGAAAATCAGATTGCAAATCAGCAAGTGCAAGCAACAATCAAAGTAAATAATAAAATGCAAACTTCTGTACAAATTTATAAATGTTTTCATGGTGAACAAATGCCGAAATCAGGGCAGCAAAGCAGTCTTCTTCAAGAAAGCATGCGCACACAAAGGAATGATCTGGAATCTGAAATTTACGATGATAATAATGCACAAGACTTCCCAAATAGGGACATTTTTAAATGCATTATTTCAGATTCACATTTTTCCCTTTATCCTGATATTTTTAATGATGGTAATTTTTCCCCTCTTGGTGTTAATGATATTTCAGAAAATACAGAGGTTGATCTAAATGAATTACCATTAAGTTTTTATCAAGATAGAGAAGAAATTAATGATCATTCTTTTGCCATTAATGAACATGAAATTCTTGTTCCTCCGTGTTTGGATATATTGGATAAGATTGAAGGGAATTCTAGAGAATCTTGTGAAGTCATTTATGATAATTACTCTGACATTGAGGATGTTGATTTCTATTCTTCTAAAGAAAATCCTCATGAGAAAATTCAAATAACATCCGAGAATGAGGAACATTTCAATTTAGAAATTATTCCAACTAATCCTCACTCTAAAGTAGATAATCATCTTCATGATTTCACTATTCAAGAAAATATTCCAATTTATGATTCATATCATGATCAAGCTTTTATTCCTGTTCATAATCATAATTCCCCTTCTAATTCACAAGTTGGAATTCGAAATTACTCAAATTCCATAATTCTGGCCAATCCTTGTGAAAAAGAAATTATTTCAAAACAATCCCAATTGTGTTGTAACATTAGTTGTACAAATAGTGATTTCATTTTATTTTTGTTTCCTCACTTATTTTGTATTAAATCAGATTTATTTTCAGATTTTATTTTTCAGATTTTTGATACATTACGCTGGCATATTAAGTACTTTATTATCAAACATTCAATTGATACATTGCCCTGTTGTAAAATTGAAGTTTTATATTATAATCAAAAGCATCAAAAGCTATTTCAATTTCAATTTCAATCAATGCTAATGTTTTATCAAAAGCTTCTATCTTCTCAAAGGCAATATCAACAAGAGAATGTATTTTTAGAAATCTGCCAGCAATCCAATTTAATTAATAATTTTCCATTTCATTTGAAAGATTTCCATCCATTTCTGTTTGATTCATTTGAAAAATATTTGGAAATTTTTCCTTCATGGAAGATTGTCAATAACTTAACATTTACACATAACACTAACAATTTCTTCTAGGCTTTTGAATCTAAAAGCTCATATCCACGATCTGGCCTTTCATCTCCTCTTTTCAACATTTCCCAATTTTTAATAGAAATCCATCCAGATTTCTATGATCCAATTGGTATTCAATTGGAAAGAAAATTTCATGAGAAGGAGATTTTAGATAAGCTTATAACAATAGTTGTACATTCTGATTTCAGGTTTAATTTTCTTAGTTCAATTAGATTTGTATTTTTATTACTAACATTTGAATTGTACATACATGTAGGGATTAAAATGAGAAAATGGTTACATTGGAAATATGACTATACCTAGTCATTTTTCAAGTATATGGTTAGAATAGGAGTAGAATTAATTTAGTTAGTTTTATGTAGTTAATTTATTTTTAATAGTTCTGTAGATTAAAAATAAAACAAAGCAATCAGCCATTTCATACATGTTCAGTGAAAACATTTTCTCCCAATCAGAAAATTTTAATTCTTGCTTTCCTTTTTAAATTTTTACAGCAACACCTCTACTCTGTCTATTTTGAATAATGTCTTGATTAAATTCAATTAAGGTTGCACTTGGCATCAATCGCCTCAAAGCCACTTTTCTTAATTTCAGGATTTCCTTTTAAGATTTTCTTTTGAAATTTATATGATAAAGGTTTTGAGGATATAAAAGCTTCATGATCTCACTATCCCATGAAATGTATGACTGTCTATGATAAGCTTAATTCTGACTCAATCATTATTAGTCAGTCTAACCTTTCGTGGTAATCATATGAAGTTCATACTATCTTCCTCGAAATTTGTTAAGCCGACTTTTAGGATGTCCATTTTGCTGTGTGCACACATTCAAATCTGTTTTGACATTTTTCTACAATTAGTGGCTTTATCCCATTCAAACCTTTACTTTATTATTTGATGTTGCAATATGCATCATATTCATTTACTAAAGGCATTATTGAAGAGTCACTATAACAATACAGATCTTTCTCAAGTTAATTCGGAATGTGCAGAGGTAATAAATTGTTGTTGCAATTCAAAAAGGAAGCATAGTTTCATATTTATTTTTGGTAAATTTTATATTTCCTGAACATGAATAAACATATCTTATTTAGGCTGATTGCTCACTCCAATTTAGAATAAATAATGAGATGATTTTGAACAAAGTCAGAATTTTGATAAATCGAAGGAATAATTTGAAGATTCATGAGGTAAAATCTACAGACAATTTCCTTCCAGGTATGCATTTACAAGTTCATTTTCATCTATTATTAGTTTATCTTTTCTTTAGTTTATTTTTTATACTTTTTCTGTTTTAATTGCAGGTTTTCGTTTGTTTTCAAAACTTGAAGTAAGCAGGAAACCCATTTTAAAATTTGCAACAGGTTCAAGGAAATTTTATTTGAGAATTTGAGCATTTTTAACTTCTTTGCTTTCAACCATCAGAAAACCCAATTGAAATTTCAAGAACCACCAATGTGATTCAACGTGATTCCATTTTCATATTGCCGATACTCTGAAAATGTTTTCAATATTCTCACCGCTTCATCTTCGTCAATCAATACGGCAATGTGTTATTTTAAAAAACGAGCTTGGGTAACCACTATGGTAAGAAAGCCATTAATGACAAATTTGCGGAATATTCAAATCATTCCGATTTTTCATGTATTTCAGTTTTAAATATATAATTCCATAATTAAAAAGGAATTCAAGACATCTCTATTTTCATATTTAAATTTTATTATTTTGGATTTGGTCTTGATTCTGGACAATTTAAAAAATCATGGAGTTTATATGAAACTTATAATATTTTGAAAAAAATTCATTACTGCAAATTCGCATTCTCATTTCTGATGCATTTCTTTTAATTTCAATTCCCTTGAGCATTAAGCATTCCATTTTTGCATTTTACTGCTTGCTTTAGTTTAGATAAAATAAATAATGATTTTGGGTTATAGGATTTTGGTTAGTTTGACTTCTTCATGTTTTTAATGTTAATTAAAATAAGAAGTCAGCTAGTTTGGAGAAACTGATATCTTTTAGGTAAGATCAAAAGCAATTATCCAATGGTAAGATTCATGTACCCACTTTCATTAATTTCCATTTCGTTACTTTAGTTTCAATTTTGTTTTTTTTGATACATGAATCTGTTTTGCAGCTCTTCATAAAAGCTTCCAATCCTCTGCTGGATCATATTTTCGAAGTCCATACTCTTCTCCTGGCTTAATTTCAAGAAGAAACGATAATCCTCATTGAAACAGCTGCGCTAGGAAGTTTCTGAACCTTTAATCTGTTTCTTTAAACATTCCTTTTTATTAGAAAATGACTAAGATGATGCTTGGAAACAAAAAGATTGAAATCAGACAGAAATATTTCATTGTGGCCGAATTTTATCATCACTGCTATCTAAAAAGCCTAAAACACTTACAACCCTGCAAGGTATGAATTTTCTAAATCTCGACATAAGAAGGATTGATTACACGATTATTTTCTTTCTTCATATTGTTGAGACATTAGTATAAACATTATTGTTTGAGTTTATCTTGTGAAACTTGGATTTTCCTTTCCATTTTTAAATTTTCTTCATCTTTAATTTTTGTTGATTCCTTTCTCATTTTAGCATAAGAATTCTTTTTCCTTTGGTTTTCAGTTTTTATTTTGGTGAATTTTCCAATATTTATATGGAAGGCCTTCTTATTACCTAACTATGGTTGGCATACACGGAGAAAAAATTGTTAATAGTCATCTATTAACTTTTTCTTAAATCTCTTAGTAAAGTTTGATTTTCTTATTATAAAGGTAGACATACTTAAGGAAGAGATTACCAATTTAGAGAAGTTGACAAAGTATCATAAAAGCTGGAGAAATTTATTTTTCATCAAAATTGTAATCATTTTGAGATTTCAATATTTTATTAAGATCTTTCAAAGTTCTATTATCAGTCAAGAAAAGTTATTTTTAACCAAGTAAAGACACTTTACAGCAAAGCACCTTTTAACTCTAAAATTGTCATTCTTAACTCTTAAGGAGTCAATGATTCTCCCTGTCCCGAAGAGTCTTATTTTTCTAGAGTATAATCCAGAGATATATTTAAACTTAAAAGATAAGAGGTCTCATCATGAGTCTGCTTACCATGATCATAGGGGAAAAATAGGCTGACATTACCAACACTGCTAAACAAACCAGGGTAATGGCTTATGATTGCAAACAATTATAAGACAAGGGGTCTCATCACGAGCCAACTTGTTCAGTCCAATTATAACCAGTGAATGGCATTGTCAACTATCTGGCTACCAAACCAGGACAATGGCTTTTAAGATTTATAATATAAAAAAAATAAAAAAAAATAAAAAAATAAAAAATAAAAAATAAAAAAATAAACATATATAAATCGATTTATCTCTAGGTCAATAATTCTTAAAGAGATGGGATTCTGAATCATTGGTGATTAAAAGGTAACCCTGTCGAGACTATAGATGTTTGCTGGCAGCAGTGGCTCTACCTGTGACAAATGAGTATATTTTAAAAGTTAAGCTGTAAAGTGACCCCTGCTTTATCTCTACAACTAATTAAGGACTGATATAGAGTTTTGAAATATTTTAATTTATGAGGAATTTTAAAAAAAATTACAGTTAGATGATTCTTGCTTTTATTCAGACTAATGAACCTAGTCAAGCATTTCAAGCATAATTCTCTCTTCTTTAATTAGTTTTACTTTGATTTTAGGAAAATCTTATTCATATCAAACAAAGATAACTGGTTCTTCTCCCGTGTGTCGCCATTGTTGTGGTAAAACACAACCCCCCCATTTTTGACTTGTTCACTTCAAATAATGGGGACCCTTTTTATAAATTTTTTGCTAAGCACCTTTTAGGATTTTATTTAACTAATTATCCTACGCTTTTGTTAATTTTTCATTTTCTTTGGATTCTTGTTTTGATTGAATCGATTTTTTATAAGCCTCCCATTGACGCTTGTTTCGCCTCATTTGGTCAACTGGTTTAAAAATGGTACTCCTTTGACGTACCATCATTTTTCTAGTCTGGGTTAAAAATGCTATTTTTTATTCTTTTTCGGAGTGGCTGTAGTTTAGAAAATTTCATAGCTAAACTAAACATCATTAAAATAAAACCAAAAAAAAATTAAAAATAAATAAAAATAAAAAATTATTACATCATCGGATCCGTCGCAGATCGCAAATTTCAGATTCGTCGCAGATCGTAGATCGCAAATTTCAGATTCGTCACAGATCGCAAATCGCAAATTCGAATCCGTCGCAGATCGCGGATCGCAAATTTCAGATCTATCGCAGATCGCAAATCGCAAATTTGAATCCGTCGCAGATCGCAGATCGCAAATTTTGGATCCATCGCAGATCGCAAGATCGCAATTTCGCAATTTCGGATCCATCGCAATTTTTAGAACATGCACATTTAAAAAACCCCGATTCAAGGTTCTTGCGATATGCGATGTGTTAAATTTTTTTTTAATATAAAGTTTTTGTTTCACCTCACGTCACCCTCACCTCACACTCCACTCACCATATCCTTCCACAAACTTACATGGATGAATTAATGAGTTTTGATTGATTTCAATGGTTTGTTTTATGGATTTTGGGTTTGGATTGATTCCAATGGTTTGTAAATTAATTTTTATATTTTTATATTATAATTATAATGTTTATTATAATTTTAATATAATTTGAATTATAATATTAATCATATTTAAATTAACTTTTTCAAATCATTCATATATTAATTTAATTTTGTAACTTAATTAATTTCTAAATTAGATGATAATTAATTAAAATTAATTGTATATATTAGTTAGTTAATAATTAATTTAGAATTAATTATTAGATAATTAGAATCTAATTTAGGATTAAATTTCTAATTAAAAATTTTGATTTTTAGCCCAGCAACAGAATTTCCAGATTTATGCCAGATTTGACTCATCAACTTTGGAAGCTCATAGAATGAGTTTTACTTGGCCAAATGAGGCCTAGGACGGCTCATTGGAAAGATAAAATCAAGGAGAACATTTCTGAGGAGGTTCCACTAATAGATTTGGTCATTAATTGGGTCAAAAATCATGCAGAAGATCAAGCTCCGAATTTCTAAAACAAAATCAATTTTCTGATTTATTTTCTGCATTTTCATTTGTCCAAGCCTCTTCTAATTGCAGATTCATTCGTCAATAATATCCTTGGCCAATTAAACCATCCCAGGCATCAATAGAGAGCTTATATTTTATTTTCAATGATTTATTTAAATTAAATTTGATTGGATTTGTTTTAATGCCAGAAATGGTATTTTGATTTTATTGTTACATTTTAATTCATTTTGATTTCTTTTTGCAGGAAAACAGTAGAAGATATATGGAGAAAAAGACTTCAATCAATGAGAATGCTCCAGCAATAAAAAGATTGGAATTTTTGAGCAAATAAAAGTGATTGGGCAGATTTTCTTCAACAAAATTTTATCTCAAGAATTCTTTTGCAAATATTATAAATAGCGGATTGCAAAATGGAATAGGGGCTGCTCTCCTCTGCAATTCCAGACTTCTAGAAGCATTTCTGTAATAGAGATTTAGAGTTGTAGATGGGGAGGAAAAAAAATTTCAGATTTGAACATTAATGAGGGTTTATTCTTTATATCTTGAATTATGCATGATGGGCAGAGTTTGCATTTCTGCAGCTCTAGTCTTGAAAGCAGAAATTCAAGTAATGTAAAGTACTGTTAGAGACCAGGATCAGAGAAGCAGATTCAATTAACTGGTATTTTTGGCATTTCTGTATCAAATACCAGTTTCATTTTTATGTTAATAAAATTGTTGTTTTATTTTATTCATGTTTTGGCATTTCTGTTGATATGGATAATTTGTCTTAAATTGTTAAGTATCTCTGCTCTTATGAATTAAACTCTGATTTCTGAGTAACCATTACTCAGAAATCTGTCTTATAACACTGATTTATTAAATAGTAATGTGTTGTGAATTTCTTCCACATGTTATTGTTTAATTATTAGTTTGATTGATATGATAATCAATATCATTTTTGTGAATTTCTTCCGGAGTGTTGTTGATTTATTATTTTAGTCAAATGGTCTAAATAGAATGTGTTTTGGTACTCACAAATGTGAGCTAATTGAATTTCTTCGTTAGCTTAACATTAATTTAAAACCAGACATATTTTAATTCTCATTATTTAATCATCTTGCTCTTAGTTGGGTTAGATTTTCATCTACCTAATTGAGATAGGATTTAGATTAGTTTCTTTTGTTTACATTATAGAATAAGCTTGCATTTAGAGTAAATTCTACATTCTTTTAAGTCCTCTTCTCAAAGAGGCAAAATCTTAGTTATGGTTTGGCTGAACCCAAATCAGCTTAAGGGTCATTCTCTTGCCTGATCAGCAAGAAGAATTGATCTGATATCCCTGTCTATTGGTAGTTAATGATATATCGTAATCCAATACCGATAGGGAGAAGGTAACTGGACCTAGTTAAACCAGTCGGAGCCACTATCATAAACGGAAAAGGAGCTGCATTAAGGTCCGGACCGGGTGGTTATCCCCCAATGTTGTAGCAGCGATTTTCGAGGCTTCAACACAACACTAGTGCCATCAACATCTCCCGAAATCCTGTCATGCATTCAAAAACAAAACACATTAGATCGGAAATACCATTTTGTTAGAGAACAAGTCGCGAAAATAATATCAAACTTGAGTATGTTTTACAAAAGAAAAATTGTTGATATATTCACTAAGCCTTTACCTTATGAATCATTTGAATATCTTCACCAGAAGCTTGAGATTCTCCCAAGTTCTCATTATATTTTCCTTATTCAGAATATAAAGGGGGAGTGGAAGTGTGTACAAGTCCACAGAATGGTTGTGTGTCAGGGGGAGTGGAAGTGTGTACAGGTCTGCAGGATGGTTGTGTTTCAAGGGGAGTTACCCTTTGCCATTGATGTCAAAGGGGGAGAGAATGTTGTAGGAAGAGGTATCATGATCGTAGGGGGAGTACTTGTGTTGCCATCAATGCCAAAGGGGGAGATTGTTGATCAGCGGTTGTCATTGATGTCAACCCAAGCAGCACCAGGGGCTAACCCAATATTGCATGGGATTTTTTACCTACAAAATTAATATATTCTAGGTCAATAATTATTTTTATGGTTTCTACTTGTCGATATGTTTCCGTTGATATATGGCACGCCATGAAATTCTTCACGGTTTGAGAGATATTCATGTTTGAAGTTTGTACCCCCAGTTAATCCGCTAAAACCCCATGGGGTTGGGGCATGGGTCATTTAAAAGTCATAATTAATATTTTTTAAGCTCCTAAAAGCCATCCCACGTTCACTCGTTGAAGCCCCTCTCAACAAAATCATTTATATAAATTGTGATCTTCTTTTCCTCCTCAGGCAAGGGATTTCGCCATCTGAAACAGGTCATCACAGAATTTGTGCTCTAAATTTTTTTCTACAAAGGTTCAGAAACGAAACTTTTTATGAGGTGAAGCCAAAATCCTAAGGAAGTTTCTTTAAAAATTTTAGATCAAGGTGCACAACATTTTTGGAGATATGA